>JADDOH010011816.1:0-99476 GCA_016648135.1 Agrypnia vestita
ACAATTGGTTCACAGATGACAGCAAAATTGGGTTTTTTTGGGAAAAAATCAAATAATAATTTATTTCTTTTAGATTTCTGCTTAGTTTTGAAGAATTCTACATTACTCAAATCTGATTCTGACTAAATCATTTGACGCTGGAAATTCATAAGGTACGATATTGATGATAATTGAATCTATCAAAATCTTGACATCTCAAAACATCTGACATTTTAGAAATATATTAAATTTCTGTAAGTTTAGTGTTATGTTATATGTTTTAATTCGTCTTTAATTTTTATATTTTAAAAAGAACGGGAGTATAGTAAAAACTTGGTTTTTATGGGTTACTTTTTTTACAAGCTCCCACATTTTCTTTGTTTTATCAGTTGATAAATGGCCTAGACAGCCGAAACGATCGTCCATTTAATTGTAAAAAATTTAATATAGAACCAAAGAAACGTATTAATTTTTTGTACCGATTAAAAATGAAGTTCTATAAAAAAGTCTGTATATAAAAAAATCCATAGCAATACACCAGCCCTACTGAAAGACCCGGCAATGGAATATCCCAAATAAACCGAACGACCGTGAAAACCTGAGATTATTGAAATAAAAACATATTATTAAAGGAAACACATTATTTTTGAGAAGTTGCAATTTCAGAACAAAATTTCTGTGAATTATTAAACAATTTTTATTAATCAATTAGAAAAGACATACAGAAAAAAACAAACTAACGAAAAAATATTTTAACTCTGGATTGCTTTAAAAATTGAATAAAAAATGTTGATCAATTAAAAGGAGACTACATATAAGGTCGAAAATTGTTCGTTAACTTACTAGACTGTCATGGCGAAATTGGATAACACGCCATTCCCGGATAAAATCGGAGGTCCGTGGTTCGAGTCCCGGTGACAGTATATATTTTCGTTAATTTGATTTTTTCTGTATGTCTTTTCTAACTGATTAATAAAAATTGAGATATAAAAACATATTTAAATAACAACAATTTAAATCTACCAAAAGGGTAAAGACAGATTTTGTTCGGGGTTTCGCTAAGTAATACGGTTTGTGCCTTGGCTAATAAATAAATGTTTATAATACTGATCGGCAGAGGATTCAATCCTACGTGTGCAGGGAGAAAATAAAACGATTTAGTCCGCTCAGCATGGCATACATTCGATATCTGGATTTATGTTTATTATTTTATGATTTAGATGAATATTCTTTTAAATCGTGTGTAAAACTAAACTTTTCGTTGAACACTGCTGAAATATGAACATGGAGCCCAGGTTCATGTTTATTAGAAAAATTCCTAGAATTTAAATGGTAGCTAAACATTAATTATGGAAACCGTAATAGAATTTAAAATATTAATTTCGTTTAATCCTACACGTGAAAGGAGCTCTGGAACAATGAACCACTTGATATTGACACCAAAAATATATCTAAGATAGTTAATATAATTGTATTTTAGTTTAATATCACATGATTAAGATGTCTGACCGCAAGTTTATTGCTTCAAATATTATATAAGAGAATTATTATTGTAAACCGCAAGCAAGGTAGGTAAATCAGATTTCTCCGACATTTCTAGTCAGACAATATTGGCTTATGAATTTTTGAGTATTTCAGGTTTACCCGTATAAATATTTTCGTGTTGAATTTATTCTGTACAAAATATAATCACTTTCTTCGATACCTTATCGTTTGATTAACAAAGACAATTAATTACAAAGACAATCGTATATTTCTTAATTTCAAAAATTCTCAGAATTCTCAAACCCCATTTTAGATACAAGCCACATATTTACGAAAGAAAATTGTTGTGAAATTTTGCTTTAAATTAATAAACGCCTTAGATAAGATGATTTAGAAATCAAAAAGTCTTTCAAAATTAATTTTAATATAATTAATAACCAATTGAATGTAACTAATGACACATTTTTGAATTTACTCCCCACTTTAATGTCTCCCCGTCGAACTCCATCTCACGCCGTTAAATGTGCCACGCCCCCACCCAACAAAAATTGTTTACATACTTAATTTATGGACCAGTTATTGTTCGTCCGTCCGGACGATGATACAGGGATATCAAAACCGGAAGACGTTAAAAATAATCAACGTGGTTTATACAAAGAATTTTGTATATGTTTTTCTAACCACAAATTTAAAACTATAATTAAAGAAAGGTGTATATATTTTATCTATGCCTATAAAACTCAATGTCTGTCTGTTCTCTATACAAATCTACACCGTTTGTCTGATTCGATTCAAATTTTGCATACTTATTCTTTAGAACCCGGCGGGTAACGTAGGTGACATTTCCCTACTTTTCTTTTACTCCTTCCCCTCCCCCTGACATATTTTTGATGCAAATCTGTACCACAAATCTTCGACCGATCGCACTCAAAATTTGAAAATATATTCCTTAGAACCCAGCGGGTAACAAACGTGACATTTCCGCCCTACTATTTTACCCCTTCTTCTCCCTTTGATATATTTTCGATGCAAATCTATGCCATTCGAATCGAACCGTTGTTACCCCCCACAATTCTTTTTTACTTATTTTTTATTTATTTCTTAAGTCAGTTAATATTACAGTTTGTATATTAACTAGTATTTAACATTATTTATTCTTAAATCTATTACTAATATATTATCCATAATAACCTGTAAATTTACATTTACATCTAATTCAACTTAATTCTTAAACCGTACAATGCCGGGTACGAACAGTTGGTATCCTATATTCACGCATTTACGACCTTTTTTAGAGAAAATTTTGAGGACATAGGAAAAATATGCCAGAGCGATATTATTTAAGTTTTATTTGTAAATGTGTACTAGCTATAACCCGGTTCCTAAGGAGTACGTGTTTATTAAATTATGCAAAAAAGAATGAAAATAAATTACAAAAAAGAAGTTACTTTGTTAAAAAAAAAAATACTATAAAGAAGTTACGGACATTACATGAAGTTACAACGGACGGACGTACGGATAGACAATGAAATTATTTTAATTGGGATTACTTAAATATATAAAAACAGAAATTAAAATTTAAACATCTTCTTAAGTTTGCACGACCGTATAGAATCTTCTGGTTTGTGTTTTCGGAGTTATTTTGTGATTATACGATCTTTTAGATCGAAAAAGTAATAACAACATGCAAAATACCCCATTAAATACAAAGTTTTAATTTATTTGTTTAATTTATTAATCATCTCTTTCTTTAGAAAGGAAAAAATGGGTGCTTTTACAAATATGGTTTTAATGGTTTCGTGGCCTGTATCCACAGATGAGATTATTCAATCACTAGGACAAACATTATACTCTACAGTTTTATTTTCAAATTTCAGTTAACTGACCATTGATTTTCCACTCATCAGTTGTGTGAATTTGAATCTCAATGAAATTAATTGATTCTTTCAAGTCCATACCGGTCCATTGACCGCTGAAGTAAAATGTAATAATGTCCTATTAATACAAAAATGGTTTACATAAAAGAAAAATATATTTAAATTATAAAAAATATCACATGACAAAATCTTTAACTACGCTACATCTAATAAGAATATTTTTTAAGTGCTTATTTTTCATGTATTCTTTACGTGTTTTTATGTGTTCATCATTCTTTACGAGATATTTCTGTATTTTTAAATCTTTTCTTTCTATATTCCTGGATACTCCTATTTTGCATTTGTTTTATGCTCTGCTTGCTATTTCTAAGATTATTTATATTGGATATTCATAAGTTGAATCGATTTTTTCCAAATGAAGAGGAAACATCCAAAAAATATAACAAATTTCGTCTATTATTTACAACTTCTTTCCAACGTTCTAGAAATTTTTCGATACCTCTGTGATGAAAACCATCCGGTTTTGACTCGAGGAATTCGAAATTTGAACAGAAGATGTCTAAAGTGCTCACTTTTGTCTACATCATTCCATTTTGAATGCCTCTAACTATTTAAAGTAAATAATATATTTATCATAAAAACAAACCGAATAGCCTATAGAGCAGATTTTTTTTTTTCGAGTTAGATATAACCGTTACCAATTTATTTTACTTTTACGAGCATTTTAAAATTTGAAAAAAAGATACTACCTTTGTATTCCTAAATACTCATATCTTCATATGCATAATGCTTTCTTCTTTGATTTATGCTTTTTGCTATTGCGTATGGATTTAACATATTATTGATTATTTTACAGTCACGTATTAAATGCACGCAACGAGCATTATATGAGCATATTATATGAAAAAGGAATTGCATAATTCATATTGAAAGCTAGAGATATTAGTAAATCTAAAGAACTAATGTAAAAGGGATTGAAATGTAAGCAATGTTTGCCTTTCTTCATCGAGACTTTGTTTCAGCTTCTTGCAGACTTTTGGACTCACTGCAAAGAATGTCAGAATATGGTATCTTGGTCAGAGAAGAGTCGTGGGCTGGTTGGTCTACACTTTCTTTGCAAACAAAACCCAAAACCAAACTACTTTGGCTGGTTCGATATGTGTAGTGTACGTGTTCTGCGAGAAAAAAACGCCCACCCGTCTAAAAACATCTCCATGTGTTGGCACGTGACGTTTATTATCTGAGTGTTGAGTATGTGTGTAAGATGATAAAGCAAAGGCAAGATGAGTGATTGATACAGGGTGTAAATTAGACTAACAAACAACTGTGGTGCTTTATTGTTAACTATTTGCAGAGGTAGCGTTGAAGCTCCTGACTGATGTATGTGGCTCGATGCAAGCGGCTAGCATCGCGACGAGTCTGGACCACCACATTACCATAAATAATCTGATTCAAACATGATTCATGATCCTTATTAAGGATAGAATAAGTCCGGTTTGTTTATTTTTGACGCAATCTTTTTGCTCATCTGACGTGTAGTCAGAAGAATTGAAGTCACGTGAAGCATTTGCGGCCTTCCCATAACAGGACAATGTGCTAGAAAGCACACTTTCGTCACCCACTCCCACCCACGCACAGACACCCCCAGCAAACTCGCATATTCTCGATGTGACACCAAGGGCTATCCAACACCATAACCATCGGTGGATGGTTGTGGAGAAAACTTGGCGAGTAGGGAAACACGGGTCTCTTTATATATATATATATGTTAATATTAAGATTTTCGCGGGTAAAAGATGAAGGATTATTTTCTAGGATAACCCGCGTATCGTAGTCTTGAGAAAGACTGTTATATTGTACCCAACGTTTCGGACAGATAGCACTGGCTATTTTCAAAGGGATTTTGCGCCTTGTATTTCGAGTTCTGTTTTGAATTGATGGCAAGCACACCCGTTCACTCCAGAAGTCATCACAGTCACTTGGATCTCGACTTCTGGAGTGAACGGGTGTGCTTGCCATCAATTCAAACAGAACCTCGAAATACAGGAAGCAAAATCCCTTTGAAATTGCCAGTGCTATCTGTCAGAAACGTTGGGTACCTATACAGTCTTTCTCAAGACAAAATACCGGTTGTCTCCTAGAAATATCCTTCATATATATCTAATATATATATATTATATAATTATTATATTAAATATATTTAATATTGATTACGAAAAGCAAACGAATATCTTATGAAATGTCATAGTAGTCTAAAGCACCATTTCTCCACACCTACATGTAAAACCAATTTGCACGTAAGTATCACTTCCCATTGAGAAGCTAATGGAATTCAAAGAAATTCGCCAGTAATCGCACCCCGGCAGACCTCGCGACCTACCCCCTGGCGCGTTCACTCCCCGAATCGAGCCATCGGCGTACAAATGTGTATGTATATTATATATTAATGTTTGCCGCATATTTTGTTCCCGAAATCAATCGTCTCCCAATCGTCGAGTCACTGCGGCTCCATTCATCACGGTCACGTGCGCGGCCCTGCCCAGGGAGGCACTTCGTGCATTATGCATGGGCCGCGGGCGGCGATTCAATGAGCGCGAGAAATATCGAAGAAAACATTTACACGAAAATAAATATTACATCAAAATTACCGCTCTGGGAATCTGAATGGATTTTAGCAGTTTTCGAACAAGAGCACGACGCTGTGACCTGGGTCAAAAAATTCCCTTGGCGAGTTAATTGTGAAGGGAGATAAGATTTCTCACCTCTGGGAGAATTCTTCCGTAATTTTTCGAAGAATATTTTTTCTTCTGAATAAAGGCTTGAACTTTGTGGTGACATTATTATTAAAATTAAACACAAATCACTTTGTTTTCATCGCTTTATTAGATTATACAATCTACATGTTTCGAGATCAATGTTCTCTCCTTCAGGATTGTTTGTGTACTAAAATTGAAAAAGATAAATTGAAGAAGATGGAATCTTATGAGGAAAATATTCAAATGTGGGTTGTGCACAAATTTAGTCTGGTTATTTATTATATTTGAATTAAAAACATAGTTCATCTTTTTTAATTTTAGTACACAAACAATCCTGAAGGAGAGAACATTGTTCTCAAAACATGTAGATTGAATAATCTAATAAAGCGGTGAAAACAAAGTGATTTGTGTTTTATTTTAATTCATTTAATGTATTCAGTGTGTACTATCTATGTTGTATATGACTACCTATAAAATTTTTTCATTAAAAACATATTTTTTTTATATTCTGGCTATAAAATCGTTTACATGTATGTTAACATCAATTTCATCATAAGAACCCCTCGTATGAGGAGATTAGAACTAAAGCTTTACTTTGTATATGATGAGAATACAAGTCGACGTTTTTTGTACAGTGGATATCTGATTTTGAAAACATGTGTGTGTATTTATAAGCATTTTATCAATCGTGTATTAATTTTTGAATCTGCTTTCTGGCTTTAAAATCAGTAACAAAAAAGTTTATCAAAATTTAATCTATTGTATAGTGGTGGTTTTGCTTCAAATCTCTTCATATATGCTTCACAAAATACAACTTTATGAAACGTAAATATCAACAAGTATTTTTGAACCGTAAATAATTTATTTATGAGCAAAAATTTGATCTTTATTTTATCAGTTCAAGTTTCAATATAAGTACTTATGTTAAAAATATTTTATGGGTAGTCCTTCGGGATTATTTTCTTATTGATGTATTTAAAAATTTAAGGGTTTAAATAAAAGCGATTTAGGAGAGAGTTAGCATACACTTCATCTCTGACACTGTTGAGCACAATAACATAATATCCATCTTCCAGTTCACCTGGCCCAGACAATGAAGTCAACGTTACCTATTTCCGCTGCCGGCAGCACTCGTATCTTACATCTTCCTACTTACATCACCTGCTCGTTAATCGTTCCACATGATCAAACTACCAAAGAGCTTTTGTTCGCAATGCCACAGGATCATATGTGCATTCATTTCAAAAGTAATTCTTCGCTTGAACTATGAATAGGTTTTCCATAAATGCGCCTGAGCATCCCCGTTTTCAATTTATTTTGTCTGCTCTCATTTTTGGCAGCTCCAAAGATCAATTATAAAAACAGTTATGTGTTAAATTTTCCATTATATACCCCTTGTCATGCTTTAATTAACGATTACTGCGTTCAAAACATCATTACATCTACAATATTATTATATTTTGTTTTTGATGCATATTTTTGCTTTTAATGGAAGTTAATTGATGCCTTTGCTGTAGAAATCCTGAGTACGGGAATACACAAAAGCATTTTTAACCGCATTGTTGAAATTTTTCCCTTGTAAAAAGTTATCCAAATTCCGAAAAAATGGGAATCAATATGTTTAAGGTCTGACGGTTAAGGTAAGTGACAGAAAATGACAGATCTTAATCCCTATAAACGTAGAAATAAGACTTCCGTACTTACTTTCTCATATAAGTAGCTTCGATTCTAGATGAGATACCAATACATTTGCTTAATGAATTTTACTGACGACACCAGAGACTGCAAACCTCTTATTCTTCCTTGCAATGTCCCAAGTCATTGCCTTGGTAGGTTATTGAGGTCGACTCTTCTTGTTCTTAGGCTGAACTTTCTTCGCTTCAGGGTATCGCTTTCATCCAGGCCATTCATTCAGGAGTTCTTTAGTCTTCCCCTGGATGACTGTGGATAAAGTTCCATAGACAATGCCTGCTTCACCTGGTGGTCTGGTGGTCTACGTCTTATGTGCCCATACCATCTCTGTATTTTTATCAACTGCCGTTCCTCCAGCTTTCTGTTTATGTCCGTGATACCTAGGCTACCACGAATCCATGAACTTTTAATCCTATATTTTAATGCTACTCCTTCCAACCATCTAAGCTTTCGCATTTCTGCTGTTTTGAGTTGCCTAGGATAGGAGTTGTACATGGTCCAGAATTTGGAGCCATACATAATCGCGGGTTTAACAATAATCTGGTATATCTTTCCTTTAAGTTTTATGAGCATTTTTGGGTCACACAAGATTCCCGTTACAGATCTTTATTTCATCCACCCCACACCTATTTCATGGTCAACATCCGCTGCACATCCATACATAGTCTCCACATCCTGACCATAGATATTCCTATATAAAAATTATAAACCCCTGTCTATACACATGTTAACATATCAGAATGAAGTCAAGAATTTATTTTCCAAAGTCACGTCCCAGACTTTTAGAGTACTTTGTATATTTACCCCAACTTGTACGTACAAAAATACTTTAACAGTTCTTATTGAATTTGCCTTATACACAAATTCTGTCTAGCGTGCCGCTTTTCGTCTCACTTTCGAGACGCCCATAAACGTTTGTGTGACAGAGAAAACTACATTTTCAGAACTCATTGGAGGGGTGTCGAATGTAAATCTTCAGGTGTAAATCTGTATTTGGGATCGACAATATACGACATACTTTACATAAATTATTAAAACTCATATTTCTGCACATTGTATAAACTATCAAAAACGGCATAGGTATATCCCAGAACAATATGCATAGTATATAGTTTTATAATATTTTCATTTTCTCAAATCCTTTTTAAAATGAAATTATTATTTATCTCTAAACAGCTTAAACATTTTTAATTTTTTACAAATGATGTTTATTTTAGAATTGTACATAAAATTATCAAAGCTGAATAATATTGAAAATTAGATAAACTTACTTTCTTATACACACAGAATATGTTATTGTTATTAATTACTACTATATTTTCAAAAAGAGAAGAGGGACCCACCATACATCCAGGACCGTTCGGTGAGCAACAGCTCCCATATCGACCTTACAATTTCGCCACCCAAGTTCGGCATTTTTTAAATGCTAAGTTGGCCGTACTCACTGCCCCGCTGACACTCATGAGGCGTCCACACAAAACCTTTTCTTTGCCTTCAAGGCACAGGGACAAATAACAATTTGGACCATACTTATTATGCATTATATATACAAGAAGAGCAGTCCCTCTCATCACCATGTATAGCTAATAACTAACTTAAATACATCATTTAACTAACTATTTGAGCAGATCAGAGGGGAAGTTTTTTACCAATAACGGAAAAAGCTCTAGGATCGGTGAAGTGGATTAGTTCAACCGAATGGAATAGTTTTATTTTGTGATTGTCAAATGAATGATTATAAATTATAAATTATATGATTATAAATTCGGAGAAATTGCTGTTTTTAGGCAACGGCGATGTTTTTTTTTATAATTATATATTTAAATTTCTCGCGGTTTGGCCTATTATTATTTTTTATCACAGTCTCCGCAAGCTATTTTTTCCAACAAACCCATTTTTGTTTTCGAATTAAAAATATTTTACCAGTTTTATTTGTGTAAAATGCGGGTCAAATGTGGGAAGTGAAATAACTTAGTGGAAATCGGGCCATTAAATAGACTTCAACACCGACGTGTATTATCAACGCTGTCAATGTTTTGGCCTGAGTATAAATACGTTTTATTTATTTTTGATTTTAACATTCTATCCCTTATATTCTGTGCTATTCTGTAAATTGCAATATTGGGATGTAAGATCTTTTTCCCAACACTGTCTTACAAGACGAAAATAAAAATAAAATATAAACGAGAAGTAGGTTTGCGTCGGTGGTGTGGTCAGAGGGAAAAAAGAAGTTTACGACGTTATTTGTCAAACATCAAGTATAAAAACAATTCAATAATGATTCTCTTTTCTATGGTCCAACTCGACAATAACAATTTTGCCATAATTTTACATCAGGACGCTGTGGGAGTAGAAATAATTATTTTTCTAAAAGCTTTAAATACAGCATGAGTGTAACTTTTTTGTTGTAATTTAAGTTGAAACATGAGAATTGTGAGGTTACGTTTGCGCCAGAGCCCAGCTGTCAGATCAGACCGGAGAAATCGGACATCGCAAATAAAGGCGTTTACTTTGAGAGAGATACGTGAAAATATACAAATCTTCTTATTTAAGTACGACGAACACCAAAAACTATTTTACAAAATAACGACCAGGTTTTTTTCAGCAATTTAAAATAAACAGAAAAATTATTTTAGAATAGTACCAGAAAGTAGGCCCGAGTAGTATTTGCCCGAATATTTTGCCTAAATGTACGAAAAAATGCATAGTCATCGACATCAAGTCGATGTGCAAAATTTCAGCTCGACTGGATGACGGGAAGTGTGTTAATTTTCACCTATAAGATTTTACGCCCTTATGGGCTTTTACAAAACATTAAAAAAAATCACATAAGACAGTTATTCAGTTAAAAGTATTCAAGCACATATAATAGGTGTGTGTTAATTTAGATTGCAGTTAAAAATATTCAAGTAAATATTATAATTGATTTGTGTAAATTAAAAAGAGAAGTTTAAACAGGAAGAAGAAAAAGAAAAATGTATTTATCCATTACCATTGAGTTGAGATGTAAAGAATTGTTTCAATTTAGTCCTATACACAGTTATACTATCAGCAAAAATGTCGACCACTTCCGCATATTCATTCCCTAATGAGTGTAATCTGGGGATAACAGAGTTTTCTAATGCATTAGTTTTGACTTTTTTGCATTTCCTCTGTAGTAGAATAATGTACCGTATCTTGATAACCTCGGTGGTGCATATAAGTCATTCAAACTAACAATCTGGGTACTATTAATCATGTTATTTATGATACTATTAGGTCTCTCATAGTACGGTAAGTTAATACATAAAATATTTAAGAAGTGCTCGTCGCCACTTAATTTCGCTCGCATTTCTGATCGATCGCTTTAAGTAAATAAACCCGTGGTCTGTTTACAGGCGACTTGTTTTTAACGGGACGTGAAAATGAATCGAAGAACATTCGGCGATACACCAGTGTTTAATTAAGAATAGGGGCACTCAGCCATGACGACTACACGAGGACAGTTAACCGGTAGCGCGCCGCTTGAATAATTGATTGTCCGCGCCAACCAGAGCGCGATTCTGTCTGCTAATTCTGCCCGCGGTGACATGAAACACAATTGGTACTGTACCTCCCCCGCCCCCCCCGCAAGGGTAGGTGCTCCAGAAAGTTCCAGGGGCACATCTGCATGTGTGGGCGGTTTCTAACCGCAGGGTGCAAAATAATTTAGCACAGTGCTGTTTTGGCCATCCTGGTTTATTACATTGCAGAACAATGCCTGGAGGGTTGGTATTGTATAGATTTATTATGTTTCTTTAACTCGAATCGAAGATGCCAAGCTCTGAGATTAGCTTCTACTTCAGCTGCAAAGGTTGTGAGGGTTGTAGTAAGCTGTAAGGGTTGTAGAACCGATCGAACATTGCCATAAGACTGAGTTAGTGAACGGGCAGGCCTGCGTGGAAATCTCCACCTTAACGAAACTAAAGTAGTAAAATATTAAATTATCAAGATATATTATAAATGTCTCATAAGATGATATTAATTTTTTTTAAGTCTTTGGGTGTTCATAGGACTTACAACTTAAGTAGTTAAATATAAAATTATCAATATATTTTATAGATGTCTCATTAGATGATATTAATTTTTTTTAAATCTTTCATTTAAGTGTTCGTAGGGCTTACAACTTAAGTAGTAAAATATAAAATTATCAAGATATATTATAGATGTCTCATAAGGTGATATTTTTTTAAGTCTTCGGGTGTTCATAGGGCTTACAACTTATGTAGTAAAATATAAAATTATCAAGACATATTATAGATGTCTCATAAGATGATATTAATTTTTTTAAATTCTTTCATTTAAGTGTTCATAGGGCTTACAAGTTAAGTAATAAAATATAAAATTATCAATGTTAAGATGTCTCATAAGATGATATTAATTTTTTAAGTAATTGGGTATTCACAGGGCTTACAACTTATGGTACAGCTGACTGAAGTGGTCATTTAACACAATGCAACGTTCACCATTTCCACCCTTGATAGAATATCACATCTGTCAGTTGGTTATATATTTAAATTGAACAACTTGTTTCATATATTATGTATTGTTATGTAGCGCCACCAGCGTCCAAAGCTGTGTAGACCAGTTTTTTTATATTCAGAATAGACATCTGTGAGACATCTTTAATATATGTTGATTAATAATGTCCCCTGGGATAAAAATATAGTATTGTGTTCTTTGAAAAATTTGAACAAACTCGAAAAATTCTGAATATAAAATTATATTTGAACTCACGCAGCGACAATACAATTTATGGTTTCCATCCAGTTAAATATTCATCAATATTATTATACTGGCTGTTCGTACCCGGCGTTGCACGGGTTAAGGATAAAATTGAAAATAAATTTCTGAAGATAAACAAATAATCGATTCGAACGGTAGAGATTTGCATCGAAAATATATCAGGGGGAGGAGACAGGGTAAAAAAATAGGAGGGAAATGTCGCCAATGTTACCCGCCGTGTCTTAAAGAATAAGTTTCCTAATTTAGAGTCCGACCGGTCAGGGGAAGGGGTAAAACAAAAGAGGAAGGGGTAAGAGAATAAGGGGGAAATGTCACCTTTGTTACCCGTCGAGTCCTAAAGAGTAAGTTTCCAATTTTGAGTCCGATCGGTTGAACGGTACAGATTTGCATCGAAAATGTGTCAGGGGGAGGGAAAGGCGTAAAAGAGTAAGAAGGAAATGTCGCCTCTGTTATCCGCCAGGTTCTAAAGCATAAGTATGAAAAATTTTAATCGAATCGGACAAACGGTGTAGATTTGTATAGAGAACAGACTGACAGACAGACATTGAGTATTATAGGTACAGATTGTCAAGGAATGGCAAGCAGAGGGATTAGCGCACTGTCCGAGTCCCTTGTAATGTCACTTTGGGAGAACTATGAAAGCTCTTTAACAGTCTATAATTATGTACAAACTTCGGGAAATGTCTACAAACGACTAGAACAGCCTAGAAGCTACGAAAACCCTCTCGTAAACACTAGAATAATCAAGTAAGTTCTATAAAACCAGCGTTTGTGTATAAATACCGGGACTTCGCCGCGGCGCGGAAAATTATTTTGACAGATATTTCAGTGCGAAGTAAGTCGCGGGCGGCAACCAGGTATGTTGCGACAGACAGATATCGAGCGAAATAATCGGTCGAGTACTTACTTACATAAGTGGTGAAATAAATAAATGCGATAAATTCTACGTGCGAGAATGTCCTACTAGTGATTAATACAGTGTTTCCTAGCGATAATAAAGTTTTTATGCAGTGTGGTTTAATTTCCAGCATTTTCATTTGCCTTCATAGCCACGACCACGTGACAGAATGTTCTGAGATTAGGGAAAAATATTTAATATATTTCTTTAAAAATTGACGAGTACCATCATAACAGAAGGCATTTCCATCAAATATTATACGTCCGTCTATATTTCGGAGTTCCTCTCGTTAAAACTATATTATTTCTAAAACTAAATCTATGTATTTTATGTTTATTTTATATTATACAGAGCATTAATTAAATTCATTAGAAGAACTTGCTATCTTTCATCCCCTAGTGTTTTCATACATAAATTTGTACGTTACGAATACGAAAAAAAATATATAAAATTTATTTTGATGTTTCACTTCAGAATATTTTGAGTTTGTTCAAATCTTTCAGAACAGTGCTGTATTTATGTCACAGAGACATTATTAATCAACTAATGTATATTATAGATATCTCACAGAGACGAAACTGAATTTATTATGGGAAAGTAGGTATGGAAGTCATTTGGTCCTATGTACACCCAAATGACTTCTGTACCTACTTTCCCATAATAAATTCAGTTTCGTCTCTGTGAGATATCTATAATATACATTAATTGATGTTTTACATTCAAAAATAATATTTAAAGTATTACTATTAAAATTTATGTTACTGTTTTCCGAAAATTCAATTTAAGAAATTATAATATCCTTATTGCATAGATTATACTCGAAGTACTAAAAGAAATATGCTGAGAATCGGTGAATATACAGAAAAGTAGGCATACCACTGTCAAAAATACGTAAATGACAATGGGTGTCAATATAAAAAAATGTGCAAATGGTTAGACGAAATTATTGTAGCAGTAGGGATGATCTTATTAATCTTAAGTAGATAACGACTTGAGAAATAAATAAAAAATGCATCATTATGATTAAATTGGGTAAAAGATTTGGGAATTATTTCGTGGTACAACAATTTAATTTAAAATATGATTTTTTTAACTTTGTAAAACACACACAATGAGTTATTTATTAATTACTACTATAGCTTTGAATGAAACGGTCCCTCACATCATCAGTTGAGCCCTTGCCCGGAATAACGTCGTATCCAACACAAATGTCAATTTTGAGTTATTGATGCAGTTATGTTGGGTATGTTATTATGCATCGTTTAAGGTAGATAATATGTCAAGAAAAACATATTTAGGCTTCTGGCTGCATTTTAAAGTTATTGGTTTGTGGAATAACGCTGTATAGTGTTTCTCAAAATGGCGTCGCCGAGCGTCAATATCGTGGAGCGTGGTTTAATTCACAGGAATAAAGGGAGAAAACGAACATCTAATGTTTTAAATTGGAAAGATATCAAAGCCAATAAGTTGAAGGATGCAGGAAAGGAGTTTTTATCCAGAAAAAATATTATCAAACCCGCAATTGACCCGCCAGAACATGTTTGTGGAATAACGTTGTATACGATTTGGCAGTTCTGATTGATATTGTGATTTCATATGTGACAATATTATTTTGTCGAACCTTAACCGATTTTACTCAATTGATTTATCCTTATTGATATTTGAAATGCTTTTTGATAATAATGCTGGCTTTATAGTGCTCTTTATATCGTAACTCAATATAACACCGATACAAAAAAATTATTTAATTCCTCATTCTTTTTCGCAGGGTCGAGCTTGTGCCAAAAATGTTTAAATCCGGGATGTTTTCTCCATCTTAACATCAAGATAAATATTTAATCAGTATTGAGGTTACTGAATTACAATGAAAAAAGTAATCATCTCGTCTTGTGTATTAAGAAATTGAATGTCCGACGCCATATTCAGCAAATAGACGGAGATATGTAATAGTACGTACGAGAGACTTATCGTTTCGTAAAAGCTCTTTACCTACTAATGATCTCATCACAATCAGAGCTCAAACCTTCCACAAAAAATTAGAATCATGGACCTCCTATAGCTTTCTACCAACTATTTGTGGAAGGAGGGCAAGATTGGCTACCGTTTGGAAAAAAATCATGCAGTTACGGAGCCTGGAAATAACTTCAATGTATTCCAATCTACTGCCAATAAGACTGTTAAGCTCAAGGACCTCGATGACATTCGTGAATTCATGTTAGATGAGCACAGCTGCTTTTAAAAGGCATTATCAAGTAAAGCAGAATTTTGCGGAATAACGTTGTTTGTGAAAATTTCATATACAACGTTTTTCCACTGATTCAGCATGTTTTTTTACGATAGATTCAAATTTAATTGACTTTTCCCCCTATTTTATATTGAGATTAGTTAAGAGCTATATGTTTGTTATATTTAAAATATAACATGTAATAAATTGTAACTGGTTTCGTTTTTTCAATTTTTCTCGGAATGAGAGTATTGTTGGATACAACGTTATTCCGGGCAAGGGCTCAGTTATTAACAATACTTGATGATACGACGGACTTTCTGTTGAAAGCACAGTAAAAACTCGTATTGTGCGTGTTTTACAAAGTTAAAATAAAAATATATTTTAAATTGTTGAAAAAAATTTAATTCAATGTATTTGGTTTACAACATTTATATTACAACCGTAATCAACTCTATGCGCGCGGGTAAAAATATAATTTTATATGTGACTAGCTGTGCCCGCACGGCTTCGCAAGCGTAGATTTTTAGTAACTTTTATTCATATTTTATCAACTTGTGTATTAACCTTAACATATAGATATATGTTGTCGAAGACTTTTTTATAGACATTTTTGAGTTCTATAACTGCTCTAAAATAAGTATTTCGATATTTCTTACCGTTAAGGCAGCGTTCATAAATAACACATCGCTCGACCATATTTTCGTCGATTTTAGTTGTAATATAATGATAAAATAATTGTAAATGGAAGAATGGAATTTAGAGAAAATATTCTCCAAATTCCATTCTACCATTTACAATTATTTTATCTACGATACTCTGAGTACTTCCACCTGCGGCTAGATCACCTGTACTACTGCTCTCTCATTATACAGTTCATAATAGAGAGATTTCAAAATAAGTTTCATTGAGAATTTAGATATATGCGTGACATATGTACTATGCCATTATGCTTTTAAAGAGGATTTAGTTTAACCTTTTCACAATATTTTTTAACTGAGAAGCTCGTTATAATTTTTTTAAACAAATTTAACTGTAACTGGTTGCGGATATTTTATACGAACGATTTGACAGTTACAAATTATCAAGTATTTGGCGCCCTATTCTTACGACATTGATTCAACCCTTGAGAGACGTCGCAGTAAAGTCCGCCGACGTAACTAGTACACATTGCACACTGGCGACCTCTATTATAGACGAAGTGAACACTCCACAACAAAGTGCGTATAATTAATGCCCTCGAAAGTAGTAATCAGTCCGCCCTCTACCTCCGCGGGTAAAGGTCATCCTCATGATGGCATTGAATAAGAATTCAACGAAACATCTAAAATCGTTTCTCGGAAAAACATACGGTTTGTATAAAATATCCGCAACCAGTTACAGTTAAATATGTCTAACGACCGTAATAACAATCTTAACTCTTTAATTTTTTAAACAAGTCAAGTTAAAAAGTTGGAATCCTCTGTGGCACTAGAGTCTGTGCCAAGAATCTTACATTAGTTCATATATATTTGGTTTAAATGGGCTCTGGTCACAAAAATTTATAGGATCATAAACAGCATGATTGATTGCCCCCTGATCGACTTATATGCACCATTGAGATTATCAAGACACAATGCATTATTCTATTTTAGTGGAAATGTCAGAACTAATGCATTAGGAAACTCTGTAATTCCCAGATTACACTCATTAGGGAATGAACATGCAGAGGCGGCTGACATTTTTGCTGATAATATAACTGTGTTTAGGACAAAACTGATACAATTCTTTACATCTCAACGAAATGGAAATGGATAATAAATTTTTCTGTACCATTATTTTACCTTTTAACTATTATTATTTGTACCTTTGATCTGTATTATTATTTTATCTGTCTTATGATATTTCTTTTTAAATTTATATTCTGTATATTTGTTAAAGCCCATAAGGGCGTTAAACAAATAAATAAATAAAGAAACATCCCCTCGCACATTCCAAAAATAAACAATCTCCTTGATTCATCACTCACACACGTTCATTCATCCCCACGACACCGTGGCGACGTCCACACCCGCGCCAGGTCCGCGGGAAGACGGCTGAAGATGACTACCCTCCCGGGACCCACGTCTCCTGTGAAGCAGAGCGTCGGCTTCACTTAATTTCCTGGCCCTTCTTCCGCACGCTATCAGTCGTCCCTGGGAGAAATTTCCTCGGGTGACGCCAGCAGCCTCCCACCCCCAGCCGCCCCCAGCCCGACCGCGGGACCTGTTTAATCGCGCGTGAAATGCGATGTCGGTAACACGTGAATTTCAACCCGAACATCGCGCACACATCCCAGTTCCGTTTGTTTTAGATGGATAACCCTGATTAACTTGTAAATGTCTGGCAATATTCAATTTCTGGTTGTGTGCCAGCTGTGTTTGGAGAACTTCGCGGTTCGAAGCCTGTACTTGTTTAAGGTATTCGTAAAAATTACCGCTTGCATTATTCAATGCGAAATTGTAAAATTCCTCGTCTTCTTCAAGTGTTGTCCAGTTATCGAAAAATATCGATCATATTGGAAAAATATGCAATGAAGACGCTGAAAAATATAGACTTTCCGAAGAAATATACTCTGTAATGTAATTTAAAATCGCGCACAATTTAGTTGACACTCCAGATCTCCTTCAACGTCTATCGTTCCATATCCCAAATCGTAACAGCAGACAATCACCTACTTTTCATCTCCCTCTTTGTAAGACCAACTGTGAACTCATTCATCTATAGATGAATGAGTTTTGTTTAGACATTTTTAACTCAACTATTCGGGATTAACTATACAAAAATTAACAGCCGCACCTTAAAGAATTGACTTAGTTTATAATTTATATTTCCATATACTCCAATACTTATTTCCTTTATCCTAATCCTACATCCCACTCTACCCGCCCCCCACCCCTTACCAATATATAATGAAACTATAAATTGTCATAATGTCGCGCTATGCTAATATTTTCAATAATTAATTTTTAGTGGAAAGTTTATAATTGGCATAATTTGCTATTTTTTTTCGCTTGTATCTTAATTTAACATTTTCCTTTAACTTTTCCTAAAATAAATAAATATCACACAAGCAGCAGCTCGGACTACTTGTAGCGTGAACTTTCTGAACCTACTGCCTCAGGTTTTTCAGCCAGGATGTCCTTCATCTTCTAATACAGGAAATTTATCCTGGAATGATAAAATACTAAATCTAGTGTTTCTGTGAATGTTTCGTGATATGGCTAAAATATATTTCAAATTATTACTCCCTTTCTTTTAACTCGTAGCGTCTGCTTATCTGCTTGTCGGCTTGTCTGCCGAAAAAACTTTGGATCGAATTTTTACCCTTTTCCCGTGATCCAATCGAGCTGAAACTTTGCAGGCCTACTCATGGCGACTACATAATCGTTTAAAAAAATTAATGATTATAGTATAATTTTGGATTTTTCGAAAGTTAACGATTTATATATTGTTTAATTTTCGAGCCCGACGCGTAGAGTAGGCGCGAAACCTGTTTCAATGAGAAAGGGAGTATAATAAAAACATGATTTTTATGGGTTAGTTTTTTTTCATTCCGAATTCGAATCATTACTTATATATTGATCGCACCGAAAAAATAAAATACATCGGATTCATCATTAACGGTAATCTTAAATGGACTGATCATAACTTAAGATATATTATAGAAGTCTCACAGGAACGAAGCTATTTATATGAGAAACTTGCATGAAAGAGTGTAACATAATCCCTTCTAAATTTGGAACAAGTAAACAACATTCAATAAATTTGATAATATATGGATGTTCTTACGATGGAATTGGTGAACATTGCATATTGTAGAGTGATTTTTTTTATGCTTCAACAGGCCAAGAGGCCCAATTAAAGAAGCGAAACACATCACAAAACATCCAGACTTCAGTAAATCTCACAGATTAATTGTGACCTCACCGGGAATCGAAAACGGAACCCTCGGTGTGGGAAGCCAGTGTCTTGCTCACTGGGATGCGAGGGCCGTGAGGTGATCAATTAAGCCAGCTCATACAAGTCGTAAGCCCTAGGCCATCCTATAAAAAGACTTCCACATACGTTTCTCATTTAAAAATATCTTCGTCACTGTGAGTCTTCTATAATTTATCTAAATTAATAATTATCCATCTACGGACTAAATCCAATAATTGTGTTCTCGGAACATACATATAAATATATTGGACTGATAATATTAAATAATTTACTGTCAATAAAATTAAAAAAAAACTAACTTCTATTTCAGACATCTAAGAAATTTTCTCGATATTAAACATAAAAAATGGCTTACCACGCTATCTCTAAATATAAATAATCAATCATTTAAACGACGGCTATAATTAACCGTTTAATCGTTGCTCAGAAAACAATTTGAAAAATAATCGGAAAAATACTAATTACTAATTGAGATATTTAATCATTAATCAATTAATTAATATTTAATAAATAGACGTTTTCGATGTAAGACTAATCTACGCGAAAATATTCCTAGCTTACTAATAAAAATATATCTACTTCAAAGAATTTCAAAACACTTAAGTCCAAATAGCGCAAACCACTAATGGACCAATAAATTTTAGACACTTAGGCCCAAAACTGTCCAATACAATGTTGTGGAATGTGTATCAAAATTTAAGTATCCAAAGAAATTAAAAACAACGTTTAAAAGTTGGATTGGAGAGATGGGTTGACCATTTATTGGAGCACTTAGGGTAGGTATTTAAAGTGACAAGTTGAAAGTCGCCTCGTTTGGTAATCAAGATTTCAAATATACTACATAATATTTTTGAGTATGTCCAAAATTTTCAGAACAGAACTGGATTTTTTGTCACAGAGATATCATTAATCGATCAATGTATATATAGATGTCTCACAGACTGTGGTTAATCAAGGGAAGTGAAAAAGCTTTGGTGCTAGCCGCGTAGGGGTCGTTAGAACTCACATGTGAAACGTGGCGCATAATATAAATAAATATAAAACTTTCAAAAATTAATAGACATGGTATTCGAGATATCCAGCAGTAACGACCTCTACGAAGAAGTAAGAGAGCAAGCAAACAAAGCCGCATCTATTGCTGGATGCTTGAGAAATGCTGTCTGGAGAAACGAACATATGCTCAAGGAGAGTTAAGTGAAGATATACAAGACCTGTGTCCGCCCAATCGTGACGTACGGTATCGAGACAAGGGCTGACACTACCAGAACAAAAAATCTCCTAAGAACAACTGAGATGAAGACTCTCCGACCCAATGCGGGACTAACAATCCGAGACCGAGTGAGGAATTCCGCAATACGAAGGACTTGTGACGTCGAGGATATTGTCCGATGGGGAAGATCTAGAAGACGTTACTGGAGAGATCATGTGAGGAGAGCTTGTACTGAGAGAGTAGTGAGCATAGCAGCGAACAAGCTGCCGTCTAGTACCAGACTCCCAGGAAGACCGCATAAAAGATGTCGAGATAGCTGGACATCTGTATCCCAGGAACAGGCTCCGAGAAATGACAGGACGCAGTCCTAGATGAAGCAGAAGAAGAAGAAGGTATTCTATCATGGGTGGAAAAGGCGAACGTTGCACATGTGTAAAGTGATCACCTAAGCCAGCCGTACCATAGGTCGTAAGCCCTATGTACACCCAAAAACTTCTCTACCTACTTTCCCATAAATATACAGTTTCGTCTCTGTGAGACATCTATATATACATTGATTGATTAAGAACTACATAATGTTTGTAGCAGAATGTAGATGTCAAAAATCAGCTATTTTCAATTTTAATTTTACGTACTTGCATTTAATTATGTTCTGATTATTAACTTTTCCTCTCTTATTATTACATCTTCATTATTTTTTCCATCTAATAGCATACGTGATGTACATTGTTACGTAGAAAATTATATTAAAGATTAATGATTAATACCAATGACATATGCAATATACAATGGGTGCACTTATTAGTTATAATTTTCATTAAACTGAATTATCTTAAAAATATCTAATATAGAGTATTTTATTAAAATTGCATAAATTTTTGTTTTTTTTTAATAAAATTTTAAAAACTATAGTAATTTAGAGAACGGAATCAGAACAGTTACGGATTCTATAAAGTTATGGATGGACTGTGAAATTATTACTAGAACGTACACTCGTGAAAAAACAACGGAACATAATAATTGCAGAATTTTAAAGCTGAAAATTCATGGATAAAAAGTTTTTTTATGTGACTTTAATTGCTTTCATAACCTAAACCTAAATAATATAATATAAAATTGTCAAGGTCATGTAATTTATTGCGGCGACCCTTGCGTGTTATCTGAGTCGCCCGCTGATTGCATGCCACACTCTAATTATCTAAAGCCTTAATTCCAACAAATTATGGATACTGCGGACCGACAAACAGACAGACAACAGACAATAAATTATTATATTTAAAGTATTAGGAATGAGGATAACTCAGCATAACGTAGTTTTGCAGGAAGCATCCAACCCAAAAACATGGAACTGAGAAAATCGCTTCTAAAAATTTGAACAAACATAAACTTAATATATCGAAATTTTTTGCATTATTGCACATTTTTTTGCATAGGGCTCATTGTACCTAGATATGTTTATTAATGCAATTATAATAAAAAAATTATTTACGAAAATTCATTATTTCTACAAAATGTCTAAATTTTGCGAAATGTTACCTACCTACTTTTTTTTTGTGTGGATTCTGTGTTCTATGAATTTAAAAAACCATGAAGCAAAAAATATTATCTGAAACATTCACCCCCCTTAAATGTTTACAACAAAAGTATTATCGCGTAGTAACAGTATAATTAAAAAGTTACATAACGCGTCTATACCACATGAATGTTTTTAATCTATATTTTATACCAAGGATTTATAAATTGGAAGCCGCAGAACACAACAGTTAAACCACGTTTTTTGAGTTTGAGTTAATTTAGCGCTCGTTCAGACGCGCGGAAATCGCGTGGGAACCGCGCGGTTACGTCCGAACGATTACATAAATATGACCAGAGGCGGATCCCACGCCATTCTGAAACCGCGCGGTTCCCGTTGTGTCTGAACAAGCCCTTAACGGTGATGGCCGTGATGTGAGTTAAAAATCTATAGAATTTTTTAAAAAAAAACTGTATCTCTTAGAGCTTCTACTGTCTAAATCCGTATATTACTCATTTTTAGCATTTTGCGGATTGGGTGCTTTCTACATAACTACGTCATAAATCTGCATCTCAAAATATTTAAGTCGCTTCAGCATTATTTCGACGATCGTCCATGATTCCACTCTATTCAAAAGTACAGGAACCACATAGCATTTCTCTTTCGCAAATCTAATTTCAGGTCATGGCTACAAAATGTCTCTCCATGCGGAAGAATGCAGCTCTGGCTTGCTTTATACCGGATTTAATTTCCGCAGAAGGGTTCCAACAGAATTCGACAGTCACCAAAGGATTCTTTATGGCACCTGCATAACTCATAGAGGTCAGAGTCAGAGTTAATTGTTTGCAAGGGGAGGGTATCTGAGAGAAAGGTTGCGATGAAAATCTTTGAAATGGACGACTTATGATGATTTTTAGACTTTACGCGCTGAAATCTAATACTTTTATGTGTAGACTTTATGCGGAATAAAGTCTACACATAAAAAGTATAATAAATCAAGCAGCGGTTGATTTTTGAGCGTGCTAGTAATGAGCACTCTCATTACTAGCGATATGCGTACACACAAGTAGCAATAGCTCAGGAAGCTCAATACTGCGCATACTCACGTGCCACTAATGATCATGTTATAAGCACCTTTATTCAAAAACTAGATTATCGAACCTCCCAGATTTTTCTTGTGCTTAGGAGAAGATTCTCGTCGCTTCTAGATTTTTTCAGGTATTCCTCTAATGATGCAGCTAATTCTAGAGTGCTAGAGTGCAGTGGAAGATTCTAGAGGTTTCGATGTTGTTGTCGTCATTTATTTATTTATTTATCTTAATAATTTAGTTCCACACATAATGTTGTGTGGGCTAATATATGATTTCACTTAGATATATTGCATTCCATCTAATCATTCAAAAGTTTTTATAATAAAATTTTTGCACTTTTGCCATGATTTTATAATAATTTACTAAAATAATGCAAATATGTATATTTACCTTACATAATTATATAAAGGGACCCTTAAAAAGTCTTATCTGTATTGTATATATGTATGTTTTATCACATATTAAAAACTAGGCCGATTTTTAATCAGGTAACGCTGTGTTACTCCACCGTCCCCAAAGTTTTTATTTTTATATTCGCCATGTTTTGAATTTGCTTTGACAGGCTATCGAAGATTTTCATATCTTTATACATCATACAATTTTGTGAGGTGTTTTTCTTTTTCTTTGGTAGTCTTATGTTGCCGCTTTCTCTTGTATTGTAGGAATGGAAATCCTTATTCAGCTTCATCCTGTCATCAAAGTATTTGGGTACTAATCCATGTTTAATTTTAAATATTTGCACCATTACATTATATATTATTCTTGTTAATGTATTAACATTTTTGTTATTTTAGTTCTCCTATTACACTTCAGTATTATGCGCATCGCTCTGTTTTGTACTATTTATAGTTTCTTTAGCATTCCTTCGTTGCTTATAAATAATATACTGGAACAATAATTTACGTGCGACATTGACATATTACGAGGAATTTTGTACCTAATCTCTTTTGCCATTTCGTTACAATATTCTTAAATAAAGTAACTTCATTTCTACAAAAAGTAAATATGTAATATTACTAAAAATATTTTCATTAGGTTAGTTTTGATGTATCTTATAACACACTTAAACTACCCCAAAATAAAACAAATATATATTTTTTTGAGTTGAGGGTATTCGTATAAGGTAATATAATATCTACTGCTAAGTGCTCGATAATATTGGATACGTCAAATATTATTCTATTTAAAATATTGTATTACTTTATTGACGGTTCTCCAATGAAATTGAATATGGTAATGGAATACGATCATTTTATCCCATCGACGGCAAAATGCGGCATTTCATGCGTTTTGTCATATTTATTTATATGCTAATTTCGGAATAAATTATGTTCCGTGCAACTAATGAGAGGTGTAAAGGTGAATAAATTAGTTATTTAGATTTTACGTACATGGGTTTATGAGGTTTCATCGAAAGGTACGTGGAAATTTTAATTTCCAATCGTTCAAAAAAGGAACGTAAATTTCGAAATTTCTGGTCAAATTCAATACCGTTTTGATTCTTCAGCCACCGTATTCGTCGGACATGACCCCATACGACTTTTTACTATTTCTAAAGATAAAAAAAAAACATAAAAAAACTAATCCATAAAAACCAAGTTCTTATTATACTCCCTTTCTTATTTAATCAGGTTTCGTGTCTAGAGCACGCGTCGGAGTCATTACTCAGTTGAATGAAAAAAACTTTAAAATTTTTAAAAAACCAAAATTATACTATAATTATTCATTTTTTTAACGAAAATTTGATAGATCTTCTTGATCGTCGCCACGAGTCTGCTTTCAAAGTTTCAGCTCGATTGGATCACGGAAAAAGGGTTAAAATCGATCCAAAGTTTTGCGTCAAGCAAGCAGATGCTACGAATTAAAAGAAAGGAAGTAAAAACATTTATTTTCCAACATTGAGAAGATAAAGACATAATCGATGAAGGAACTAAATATCAAACCTTCTTCTTTTTCTTCTACCCCTTATCTTATTGCATCGTGGTCCCAGCACCGCATAAAGGTTCCAACTACTCTCCAGTTTAGTTTCAACCTCGCTTCTAGGACGGCCCTTTGGTCTTCTGCCTTCTGGTCTTACCTGTAACATCCGCTTTGGCAACCTATCGGCCGGCATCCGCAAGATATGTCCCAGCCACCGTAACTGTCATTTCTCGATAAACGTCAATAAGGGTTCTACTTCGAGACATTCTCTCATTGAGTATTTTTGTACTTTCTGGTAACTCCTAATATTCCTCGTGGAAATCTCATCTGCTCCAATGCTCGTGGTCGTATACTAGGGTTGGCCTGAAAACTGTTTGTATACTGCCAGCTTTGCTCGCTGGCTGAGCTCCACTTTTCTACGGTACGGAATAGTACAGGTGCTACCTGGCTTGCAGCTCCTATCCTCCTATTCAATTTTCTTTCTTGCATTCATACTAAATATCATACCAAAAATTTGAATTTAAAAGTGTTCCGAAAATTGTTAAAAGTTCTGGCATAAGTACATTTTATCTGATGGGGACTACTTTTTGAAGGGAATGAAATAAAATGACGTCTGTCTGAGCGCATGATGGTGACGGAGATTTAGAGAGGAAGAGATAAAACGGGCGCTTCGCGCGTTTTGTTACGAAAGCACGGACTTGGAGAGCTAATTGCAACAGCTGTTTATACAGCTTATATATCATATACATACGTTAAACAGCTTATCATATTCGCGAGATCTATGTCAGCTGTATCATGGGAAATACTATAAATATCTCTAGCACAGTCCATTCGAATAAATGAAAGAAACTGATTTAGAATATACGTATATACAGCTTTCAAAAAAATTTAAATTGTGTGTATTTTCTTACGGTGGATTTGGTGAACGTAGAACTGGGTAAAGTGATCACTTAATTAAGCCAGCTCATACGGTTCATAAAAACTGAGCCATCCTATAAAGACTTCTATACACGTTCCCAAAAAAAAAGGTTCGTCTCTTTGAGACTTTTATAATTTATCCTAATAAATGCTTGAGTAGCTGGTTGGTATAGTGGTTTTAGTCTACACGATAAAGAAACAATAAATTGTGGAATACAGTTTTCAAGTGTTTTAATTAAATCATCAAGAAGCCTATTTAAATTCGTTTTTGCCACGTGTTACAATCCCAAGGCTGGTTCCAGGGTTTCAGATAGTCTGACTCCACGGGGATATTTAATCATCCTTGTCACGCCGGGTACAGGATCGTCGTGGACGGGGGAGGGGAGCAAGTAATGGAAGCCATCGCCTGATTGAACGACTACTCGTCCTCCGAAACCCTTTCACGTTCCCTCATATAGCACTCTCATCCGACTCCTCGCTCCATTCTCCCCTGAATTATCTTCGAGTCAGGTGATTGAATTGCATTTAATAAACGTTTCGGGTTTTACACGCTCGTATCCTGGCTGTCAGCTTGACGTTCATCTAACGCTATTCATCTCAGATGTGAATAGGGTTGCTGTAAAGTCACGTTTAAATCTATGTTAAGAAAATTACATTTTCACCTTTCCCATAGGGTACTATAGAAAAAACGTGAGTCTTGGTACTTAAACACAATTAGAGAAAACACTAAAACAATTCAACATCAAATTAATTATCATAGAAAGTCTTTATTATCTATTTACTATGTTTTGAACCTACACAATATTGTAAACTATGCCTGTCTCAACACAGATATTTCTAGTGAGACAGACACAGTCCAAACAAAATTTTATACCTAAAATTAAATAGAAATAAATAAATGTTGTGCCATTTTTTGGGAAAATGGAATTTTAACTTACCAAAGGGAATTTTTTCACTACTACGCACGATTTGCATGCGAACTCGCTCGAACATTAATAGCGCACTGACGTGAAGCTAAATTCACTCTTTAAATATAATTTTGTTATGTTTGGACAGGGATGATTGAGTGAGGAGGGTCTTTATTATCGTATTGATGAATAAAACGAAAATCATCATCATCAACATCAAATAGCATATGTACCAAAAACTCTGTTCTATTCATTTTTGGTCTACGTCGTGCAGTCTAGGTTCAAGCACTCCTCATGCTCTGGGTATTTTCATTATTTTAAGGGCAGTGAATTATGAACCAAAATGTGCCCCATAACCCTACAACTATTTTTATTATCCCCTCCCCCCGCCCCACCCCCTCGCACCCCCGCAGCACACATCACTTAATACCCAAAGTTTCCCCCGACAACTACCCAACTTGGTCCCATAAACATTAGCCGAGCAACGCGTTGTAACGAGTGTGATTTACGATTGTTGTTCAGCCAATATTTTCACTATTTCGCGAGAATACCTCGCGGGCTTATTTCAGCACTCTAAGTTAAGACGCACAGTGAGAATAATATTTCTTTCGTTTTGATGTGCGTTTAGACTTAAGTTAAAATAACTTCGCCTTTTGTGAAAATATTAATAATGCTTTTAATGACTAAACAACGCAAGGGTAGGCTGACATATAAGAGGACAGCGCTTAACTCTTAAAAGACTGTGCTAAAAAAAAACTTTGGGGACGGTGGAGTAACACAGCGTTACCTGATTAAAAATCAGCATAGTTTTTAATATGTGATAAAATATACATAAATACGATACAGATAAGACTTTTAAAAGGTCCTTTTGTATAATTATGTAAGGTAAACATACATATTTGCATTATTTTAGTAAATTATTATAAAAGTATGGCAAATCGAATTTGCGTGCGCTTCCGCCGATGTTTCATTGGCAACTGAATACAACGAAGCGGTCGCCAGCTCGCTTCAGTCGCCTGCACTGCGTCTTTGTCTAACACATGTTACCCGACTCTACCGTACTCTTTCTATATTATTTTGCTTTCGCCGAAATCCAAGCAACCGCCATCTCTGTCCTACATGAAATGTATGGTATTGTTGTGCTCTTTCTTGCTCGATTTAACTGCGATGTACAATATTCTGCTCTCTCTTGCACACTGGCCGAAAATACGAGAGTAATGAATAAATATTTTTTAATTAAAAAATCCGTACATTCGTAAGAGTTTAATTTAGTAATTTTGGTGTGAAAATGTCTATTCGATGATTACAAAAAATGTGACGTTTTAGTTTTCGTAAATAAGGTAGATATTTCATATTTTGGATGACAGGTAGACCTACGTTACATCACCGACACACAGGAGTTAAACAACATCAGTTTTATGAAGGACCTGTACTGAGGGCACCGTCTATAAAAATGAACAGAAAATCTTGACCTTATCAAGATATCTTATGAATAATTTCATTATTTTTCAGAATTCTCAAACAATCTATTAGAAATCATCATCGTCACTCTTGGCACTACAACCCTTAATGGGTCTTGGCTTCCTCAATAATCTTCCTCCACTCATCTCGGTCTAGTGCCAGCTCTCTCCAGTTCCGAAGCTCTTAGGCGGAGATGTCTTTGAGGACGTTGTCACTCCATCTATTAGAAATAGGTCATATTTAAAAAAATTGGATCGAAATTTTACCTACAAACAATAGCATGACTCCTACAAATTTTATTTATGTAAGTTATTGTACGTCAGTCTTGATGAAGATGCAGTACAGTATCAAAACCGGTAGACGTTTAAAGATAATCGGTATGTTTTATACTAAATTTGTTAGTTTTCTCAATTAAATGATGTATAGATATATTAAAACCATAGACAACTACAGATAATCGCCCGAGCGCCACGAACTATGTTTTTCATATGGAAAAACATCCCGGTTTGAGCCCGAATAACTATCACCATTCAGATCTGTCTTTCGCTGTCTATTACTAGTTCGCATATTGAGTGAATCCGTGTCCTGGATAACTCTAACACTGCAGCATCTTCCAGCACTTCTTCGGCCAATGGGTTGTATTTAAAGCACTATCTTCTCAAGTCATCCGTGCACTGACATTGCATAACTTGGAGATTGTGGGGTTCACAAAATTCTGCATTTAAATCGGGCAGGTAGCATATATATATGCATCCACGGTTTCCAATATACTGGTACTTCTTTGAATCTTACGTTGGAAGATTGATTATGCAATTTTCCAACTACGTACTCTGCATTCAGATCCATTCGTGAAAACCAGCCTTAACAGTACTTATATTCTAAATCTATATTTTAGTTTTCCAGATCAGTAAGTTGGTCTTTAGATTTTCAGAAGCCATAGAAATATTTATTGGAAACCTGTAGTATTTGAGTGATTTCTGCACTCGTTTTATTATTGAAATTGACAATAATTAATCCCAGATATTATATATAAAGGACGACGACCGCATGAAGCATGGCAAGACATAAATTTATTCTACTCGAAGCCAAGCCTTTTTTGCTTGGGCAATAGTGTGTGAATGTGTCAGGTTGCCTATTATAATGTATGGATGCGTGATTTAATGATTTCTAACAGCCATTAATATTCATATACATCAGTGATATAATAAGAGAGAGCCTTTGTCCAATAGAGTAAGTACAATATAATGTGTTTAGATTAGGTTAGGTTAGGTTTAGCATTTGAAGTACCCACGTAGTATGTTGGTTTGTACGTGTGTGTGGGTGTGTATATGTGTGCGTGTGTGTTTGTGTGTTATGTACGAGTGTGCAAGCACGTCCGTATGTATGAGGGGTATCATTACCTACCAGCAGTGACATCCGTTCATAGTTTGTCATGAGAATTACAAATTTTCGAACATAGATGACTCTAGCGTAGTTCCTTCAAATATTAGAAATCAAACAGTTATTTATTTATTTATCTTAATTATTTAGTTCCACACATAATGTTGTGTGGGATAATATATGATTTCACTTAGACATATTGCATTCCATCTAATCGTTTAAAAGATTTTATAATAAAAATTTTGCACTCCAGTTTAAACCACCTAATATTCTATGGATGTTCTTGCGACGGAATCGGTGAGCGTTGCATTACGTAAAGCGATTGCTTTAGCCAGCTCACACAGGTCAAAAGTCCTGTGTATACCATATAAAGACTTCCATGCGCGTTTTCCATAAAAACAGTTTTGTCTCTGTGAAATTACTATGATATGTCTTAATTAAACTTTTTTTTTTTTGCTGTCACCTGGGTGGCGGTCAATAATTTATTTATTTATTTAACGCCCTTATGGGCTTTTACAATATACAGAATATTTTTTTTTTGAAAATAACATAAGACAGTTAAAATTAAAATACAGTTAAAAGTTATAATAATAATAGTTAAAAGGTAATAATAATAATAATAATACAGAAAAACGTAAGATAAAATAATAATAAAGTAAAAGGTAGAAATAATAATAGTTAAAGGTAAAATAGAAAGATTTATTGTCCATTTCCATTTCGTTGGGATGTAAACAATTGTATCAGCTTTGTCCTATAAACAGTTATACTATCAGCAAAAATGTCAGCCGCCTCTGCATGCTCATTCCCTAATGAGTGTAATCTGGGAATTACAGAGTTTGCTAATGCATTAGTTCTGACATTTCCACTGTAATAGAACAATGCACTGTGTCTTGATGACCTCGATGGAGCATATAAGTCGATCAGACTAATAATCTGGGGGCAATCAATCAAACTATTTACGATCCTATAAAGAAATATTAGGTCTGTTACAGTACGTCTCACAGACAAGTTTAAAAGTTGTAAGTTGTAATGTCCACACATTCGACTCCCGCTCGGGAATTGTTGATTTTACCCTGCTTTCGCCTTTACATTATTTTTTCGGCAATCAAAATGTGAATTATAAAGGTCACCGCGTTCCCGGGGGCGCCCTTCGCCTCCAATATCTCTGGAACCAGTGTGTGGGGGGGATTAAATTTGATTTGAATTGTGTTTGTTTCGTATCGCGCCTCGGTGAAACGATAAATTGAAAAGTTTCCCGGCGCCCCCCGCCCCTCACGCAGCCCCGCGGAGGCGCGGAAAGTTTCGAGATATTTTCGTTGCCAGCCGACTTGTTGCCGCTGTCACGTTGCGTTAATTATCATCGGCGCGGCCTTTTCGAGCCGGAAGTGTCCGAACGTCCGGCGATTAAATGATTTTCTTCACCCTCGTGTGCGAAATTCTGCCCCGAACCAGGGACGTCCCGAAGGCAAAGGCAAATAAAGCAGGACTCAAGGGTGGCAAATTATGAAGGTGGAAAATTGTGACGGAACATAAAAATTAACAAAAGTTGGTATATTACCACTAAAAGTTACTTTTTTTGTTTCTAGACGTAACCCGTCTCTTCGTCAGAACAACCACTACACTAGCATGTAAATATTACTACACACCACAACCAAAGTATCATTTACACACCAACACAAAACACGTTGGCCATTGCATGTTGGCCTTTAGTGGCACATGTATTTGGTCTTTAGTTAATAGCCACGTTCCCGCGGCAATGCCGCGGGAACGTGGCTATTATGGGAGGCAAATATAATACTGAAAATTATTTAAACATTTATTTACAAATTCACTGGATTCAAATTTAATCAGAGCACCGTTTTTAAATTAACAGTAATTATCACTAGTCTATTTCACAGACGTTTGCACTAATTCACTCGTCCGTGGAACACTTTTTATTACGCTGTTTCTATCGCATAGATCACTTTCGAGAATATTCCGCTTGCAAATTGGCACTCATGTACTTTTTCACTGGCTGGTTATAATTCGTGCTCTTGCTGTCATTGTCACTTTGTCTATAAAACGTCTAAACGTCAAAAAAACTGTCTTTCGCGCACACTCGTACTCGCTTTTATACGTAAATGTCAGTTTTTCCAACGTTCGAATTGTTTCGCCATATTTCTGATATTTTACAGTCTCTTTGAAAATAGCATAGTTGATTCTTGATTAATGTGGACTGTTGTGGGAGATATTGGTAATGCGTAGTTACCATTTTTTTAGACTCTCGTGATAATAATAATCCAATTAACAGTATTATTTTCGGATGGTATGGTGCTAGTTGCAAACAATGAACTGTAAATAGGTCTAAAGGTGAATGAATTTAATAAAAAGGTTAATAGTATCAAAGACATCAAATACAACCATTACAATGATCCCACAGAAAGGGTCATGCAATGTATACCAGATGAAAATCTGAAAATGGCAGGCATAAAAAGTATCTACAGTAACCAATTTAGTTGTACAAATTACGCGAAAATTATCCTACAAAAGTGATTTTGGAAAATATCAATTAACTTAGAAAGGTTCATTTTAAATAATTATAGGCATATTCTCATTAAATTACATTTTTATTTACAATATGTGTAGGTGTGTAATACTTTCATATTTTATTAAATACTAGCTGTTTTCCGTCATTAGACGTCGGTTTCTAAAAAAATAAGTGTTTATAAAAGAAGTTATGAACGTTACAGGAAATTACGGATAGACAGACAGGCAACGAAATTATTATTATTGGGATTCCTTCCTTCCTGGGTTTCAATCCGTGGAATTGGTTTGCAGAAATGCACATCTCCTTCTCCATTCTACTCTGTCTCCAGCGATCCTCTTCAGCTCTGTGTAGGAAACACAATTCATATCTTGGCAGACTTGCTCAAGATATTCACGGCAAGGACACCCTCTGGCAATCTTTCCCTCTACCATTCCCTCCAGTATAGTTTTGAGCAGATTTTCATGGCGTAAAATATGCTCCATCCATTTTGCACGCCTTTTTGAGATGGTATTCACCCTGTGCCTGGTTTCATCTTCAAGTTCTATAAACAAGCTATGGGGGTGGCATTTTAAAATTTTCCTTATGGGCGGAACTTCACCTAAATACGCCACTGATTCTGCCTAATATTTGCGGTCTAAACTAAATCCATAAATTTGTTTTTTACTGTACTGCGTCGGTCAAAAAAACATCGAAAGTTACTGCGGCAAAAATATTATTCTATCCATATTACAACCAAATTTAAATTCTATTAAGTATGATATATATTCTTCATAAAAAAATGGTTTTGTTATTATACGCAATTGTATTCATTAGGCCTACGCCCACGCTGAGACAAATGCTGTATATTTATTTGTGTACGCCGAAAAGATCTATCGCAATTATAATAAATTCGTTCTTTACTATATAAAAACTTATTTTTTCATCTTTTTTTTATTTTTATTTTTTAATACATACATAAATATCTATTTTTTATGAACCAACAGGTAAAAGTACCGTTATTTTTTAAGGGTTACAGTTAGTTTTATAAATAAACATAGTAAAAGAAATAAAATTGGTTATAGCCGTATTGAATCTCAGGAAATTATTTTATTGTTATAAGCGATTGAATTTGTAACAAAATCAACTATCTACGCAAACTAAATAGGTTTTTTCTGTGTATAGTTTTCTGGGATATACTGCTGTGTATATGTGACCTCTCTGGTCAACGTTTTGGATCCCATTGCAGGGTCCATCATCAGGGCTGATGTGCTGCAATGGGATCCGAAACAATGATTGATGGACCCTGCAATGGGATCCGAAACGTCGGCCAGAGAGGTCACATATACACGGCGGAATATCCCAGAAAACTATACACAGAATATTCTGAATGGCCGTGAAAAGCTGAGAACATTTTTTGAATAGGTTTTTTTTTTAATATTAATATCTTATAGATTTTCGATTACCAAAATACATAGACATTAAATTTATATAAATTTCTTTGTACATTATCTGGTTTCACGGCTGCTTACAATTCTTTTGAGGTATTTAAAAAAAATGCTACGAGGTTTTTAATTTTAAATAATTATGAAAAAACTAAATATACTTAAAATGTCGTACTTTATTACTTAAAGAGACTCGGTTTGAATAAAGTTAAAAATGTAGTTTAAAAGAAGATTTACTTTCTTTGTGAAAACATTTCAATACTGTAGGTGAATAAAGCACTAAATGCTAGAATGTTCATTTTAAGATACAAGGTATAAAGTGGATATAGTCTTTTCGGTTTTTATTTGCTATTTTGCACACCTTTCCATTAATATTTTCAACAATACTACACTCCGGTACCTCACGTGATTTGATCATTTTAATACTAAAGACTATAAAATACTCATGACGTTAATACTTACTCAATATGCATTCCCATATAATTAAGAAATTAACACAGATAGAAGACATACAGTACTAATCTGTATACTTACCCTATAAATATATTTTTGGCACTAAATGCTTTATTTATTTCCCGTATTCATTAAATTTACTTAATGTTGTAACGAGATGGTAGAATCGGAAGAAATTACGCACCATCGAACACTCTACCACACTCTGGAACATTCTCGTGAACACTAGAAATATCAATTAAATACAAGAATTGTGTAGAATAGTCTCAAATATTGTAAAACAAACATGTTTGTATAAAAAGGCAAAACAACTGCCGCGCGGTAACGTTTAACCAGTGCGGCGTTACCAGCGATAAAAACAGTTAAGTAGTGTGACCAGTGCATATATAACTGAGTAATAGATATTCTGACGAAGCAAAAGTTGAGCGAAATATTCTCGAAAGTGATCGTTGCGATAGAATTAGCGTAATAAAAAGTATTCCACAGACGAGTGATTAGAGATAATTAGTTAATGCAAATTTAAAAAATAGATAATAAGTGCGCGAAATATTCAAGAGATATTTTAATGACTGAATTTAAGAACAGTCTCTCTATTAAAATTTGTGTTCAGTGACTTTTTGCGTATAAAAATAGAACCGAAGCACTCGCACAAACAACATGCAGTTTAGTTAGTGCCGTAATTATTGTTGTTTGTTTGTTATTTTATAATATACCATATATGTGGGGTATAATATACCATATATATACAATATATACATTTGCTTTTATAGCAATATCCAAAAAAAATTTGAACGTAGCCATCAAGGATTACTAATTTATAATGTATCTACTGTAATCGAGATTTTATAGGAAACATATAGCCTATAAATGAATATAAAACAAGAATTTTGAAGTGATAGGTACCTACATCAAATCTAGAATTCATGGCAATTTAGATTATTAATCCTCGGTGATGGTATTCAAAACATTTTTTTTAAGTTTTAGGATATTGCTGTCTTTGCTTTTATATAGAAAGAAATAAATAAAAAATATTATCTTCGTACTTGCTTTGAACTGAAGGGTACTTTTTTCAACTTTTTATCCGTTGTTATAAATGATAAAATTAATTTAATTTATTTTACGCAGTTAGACGCTGAGAGAACGTGGAACAAAATTTTTTTATATCGAGTTTTGATACGTACGACTTGTATTTGTTTTTTCACATTTAAAAATAGGTAAAAAGCTGTTACACAAGCGTTTTACGGAGAAAATTTTAAAATAGCGTGTGTAAATTTGTGAAATTAACGTCGAATATTTATAAAATAAAATATAAATTCTCACATAGTTTTAATTGTATAACAGTTAAATAACAATTCTTATTACATTTAAATCGATAAATTGTGGATTGGATGCTTTTGGACAAATTTTTTATTTTATTATTTATTTATTTATTTATTTATTTCAAAAAATCCTTGTTTACAAATAAAGGTACTTAATACTAGTTTAACAATAAAATATAAGATAAATTACACTTTTTTTGTTAAATTTGTGGATTATGCCACTCTTCTAGGCTACGCCTGTTTATTATTGTTTATTGTTTATACATATATATACAAATAAACAATATAAATATTGTTTAATTAAAATAATGTTCAAACATGTAACACACAACAAATATATTTTGGCACCAAAAATATCAGAGATTTATGTAATTTAGCTTTGATAATTTCAACGAATGTAATTAATTAGAGATAGTAATATTTTCTAAAAAACATGAGACTTTAAAACTGCTTTCAGGTTTTCACGGCCCTCAGAATTTTCTGTGTGTAGTTTTCTGGGATATTATGACGTGTATACGTGACTTCTCTGGATATTTTCTATTTTTTAAAAAACATAAGAATTTTAAAATGCTTTCAGGTTTTCACGACGCTCAGAATTTTCTGTGTATAGTTTATTGGGATATTATGTCATGTATACGTGACATAATATCCCAGTAAGCTCTCTTGGCTCATCAGGACTGATGTGATGTGAGTAGGTATATATTAAAGTGCAGGTTAAGTATTGGTTTGCAATACCGTTCGGAAGTCAAGGTGTATACAAGTTTGTGTTATGTTATGTACTGGCTTTAAGTACCGTGTCGAAAGCAGGGCCTGTATTTCTTAATGTAGTGTGTGGTGATACCGTGTTGGAGTCACGTGTTTTTAATTTAAGACCGTCATCCCGATTAATATTCACTGGGTGCTTATATATATCTCGAGTGCCTCGTTGATTCAACGTGATATAATGGAACAAGATAATGAAACAGTGAAAAAGTCCTGAAATCACCTGTCTCCGACACGGTATCACCACACGTATACACGGCAGAATATCCCAGAAAACTATACACAGAACAGGAGAAGTTCATTTATAAACATTAAAGTGAGCAAAAAACAAAAGAGTCTTGTAAAGTATTCTAAGAGTAAGGACTCTCCTTATTTCTAAGTATTATACATAATATTCAGAAACTCTTTAAATATTATTATATTAAGAAGTAGGTACTGTTTTTATTTCTAAATATTATAATATTCAAAAATAAGTCAAAAACATAAGCAAATGATGAAGAGAAAGGCTTTGAAGCCATTATTATTTTTTAACAAAATTAATATACATAATAAATATAATGAACCAAAAAACGAATATTTTTATGGCAAGAAAAAAGAGAAAAAAAGCTCTATAAATAATTTTTTTATTTTTTTCATATTGGAAATCCTTTTTTCTAGACGTCATGCGAAATTTTGCGAAAATTAAGCCCAGAATTACTCGGAATGCATATGGTTCGGTGTGATGTTTTTTCCGTTCTCTTATATGGAGTAGAGGACACCAAACCATGAACTAATCCGCAAAGTTGAGGCTTTTGAGATGTGGCTCTGTAAACGCCTACTGAAAGTTTCCTGGATGGATATATTGACAAATGTTGAAGACCTACGGCGTATGGAGTATCTCGGACATATTATGAGAAGACCAAAATATGTCCAGTTTATACCAACTCATCATCCAAAGGAAAATTAGTGGTAAAAGAAGCGTAGGAAGACGTCGCATCTCATGGCTACGTAACTTGATCGACTGGCGTAAGTGTTACTCGACTGAGTTATTCCGTGCAGTGGTAAATAAAGTTGTAATTGCCGGAATGATCGCCTACCTCCAATAGAAGATGGCACCACAAGAGAAGCCCAGAATAAAATAAGTATGGTAATAGTTTTTGTTGTTATCACACAAAAGATCAATATCATTTTGATAATAACAATATTAAAGACAGCAGACTTGACAGTTGTGGTGAAATTGGACCACTGATTTTAAGATATTTTAAATATCTTTTCGAATCTTATTCGTTCTTCATGTTACTCTTGCCTCGTAGTATGAAATTTAGAATATATTTCTTCTCCTTCCTTCCTCAAAGATACACTTCTTCAAAAGACCTACTAGCAATGTAACTGAACCTGGTACTCGCTACCACTGGGAACGACAACGCACAGATCGAAAATTTTTGTTCGTTACTCCGTTTCTACCGCGTTTATTCCAAATAATATGTTAAATGAATAAATTTATTACAACTTTGTTTACACCACTTTTTATTTGTTTTTTACAACTACATGTTTCGGAAACAATGTTCCCTTCTTCAGGTTGAGTCTTAACTAAAGTTGACAAATAATATATATTACACAATGAGTAGGTTACGGAGAAGGCAAAGGGGGTGGGGGGTCGTAGGTTCAGGAGTAAAATGAAATAGATAATAGAGACCACATTAGGATGAGAGAGACGAAAGATTTACCTAGGAATTTTAAGAAGGAGCAAGTTGGTTAGGTGGAAAGATGTTCAAAAGGGGATTGTTTTCATATTTCGTTCGATTATTAATAATATAGACACTTTTTACTCCCTTTCTTTTAACTCGTAGCGTCTGCTTGTTTACTTGTCGTCTTGTCTGCTTGTCTGACGAAAAAACTTTGGATCGATTTTTAACCCTTTTCCCGTGATCCAATCGAGCTGAAACTTTGCAAGCAGACTCGTGGCGACGATCAAGAAGATCTGTCAAATTTTCGGAAAAAAAAATAATACATTTTTCATATTTTGAATGGTTTTTTCATACAAATTATTAAGTTGTATGAAAATATTTCAACGCGTCTGGTAGACGCGAAACCTGATTATGGTATAATTTTGGATTTTTGGAATGTTTTTTTACTCCCTTAGGCGAAGCCCAACGCGTAGGTTAAGCGCCAAACCAGTTTCCACTAGTAAATGAGAAAGGGAGTATAATAAAAACTTTTTTTAGGTAAAAAAAGTAGGTAAAAAGGTTTTTATGGGTTCCTTTTTCTTATTTCTATTACTTTTAAATTATTAATATGCGAATCTTTTAATCCTGTATGTAATATTTCTAACCCTAAATTAATATAAAATGTGTGGTCATATTTTACAAGACGACTTGCATACTCAGAATCACTATTGCTATAGGGTTAAAGAACATCTTAGAGCATTTAATAGGAATAGTGATTCTGTGGCAGAAATCTGCCTGTTAAGTCTGCCTAGCTCTGTTATAAATATAAACATTGTTAATGTTTCAGAGATAAGTTTATAGAACATAATAATCACACACATATAAATAAAAACACTTTTTCTAAGTTCTATTTTTTGACATTCTGAGACGCGTTTCGCCTTATGAGGGCATTATCAATCTTTCCTCATTGATAATGCCTTCGTAAATCCAAACACATCTAAAAAAATTAAAAATATAGAATTTAATAACACTATTATTTTTATTGTATATCCATATGTGTTATACCAGTTTATATATCCAAACAAATAAATTAAATTAAATAAAATGATCTCAACATTGAAAAAAATATATAAAAAAAACGGCAAAATTATTGCGTACTCCCTAAAGCATTTATTATTTTTTTAACATCAAGAATGTTTTATACATCATCGCTAATATGTCAATAAAAACTCAGTAGGCTTTGTCAACAAATTATTTTCTGATTTCACAAATATTTACACTATCAAAACTCTTTACTGTTCACTTAGAATAAGCCTCTGTTATTTGGTCTCACTCTATACAAACCAAATAAGTTACATCGAATCCGTGCAACATCGTTTCTTAAGCAAAATTGCATGGATGATGGGCTTGGATAGAGGAGACTACTCGTACAGTGAAATTGAGTCAATGTTAAAAAATTATAACCTCCAAAAACGTAGAGAAAACACTGACTTCATAACCACATTCAAAATATTAAACGGCCACAATGATGTGCCTTCGTTACTGGGCCAAATAAAATTCAATATCCCTTCTCGTAGACTCAAAAATAATGAAGTGTTGTTCTTTAGCCATCAGAGAACTAATTATAGATTCCATGCTCCCATATCACGGTTATGTCGTCTTTTAAACTCAAGACAGGATCTGGACTTCTTTGGTGTAAGTCTGTTCAGATTCAAATAATTTCGTACTTTTGATTTATCCTTGTCTTTCTTTCTATTATTTTTTTTTTTATTAATTTTATTTGTAAATGTACTCTCACTATCTTTCGGTAGATCTCTGATGGGTCATTAGGCTAATCAGTGCATGTTTGTCCCCGACAAGACTAACACGCATGTGATCAATTATTGGTGAAAGTGTAACAATACTATGGTTGAGGTGTGTAGTGTTGGTCCTGACGAAGAGACGGGTACGTCTCGAAACCGGTAGACCTAAAATCTGGTAGTGGTTTTTACAAAGTTAACTAACAATCTGTTAAACTTAAAGGTACCAAAAATTAGTTTTAAAGTTTTTAATTGCTATAACATTCATTCTGATGTATTTTATGTTGTTAATGTTATGTATTTTATTTTATTGGACTATGTCCTTTAATAAATAAAAATAAAATAAAAAAAATATTTTATCACATTTTTGAATAAACAGTCAACTGAATAAATTTGTAAACTTCTGCGAAATAACATTCGGGCTGTCGTTTTCGTCCAAAGTAAGGCACGGCAGGTGTATCGTAATACGGATATTCATTACAACCGGTTAGATAAATCAGGTGATTTTATAGTTAATTCTCGTAAAATATCGCCGTCGTTATTTCCACCCTCGTGTTTCGTGTTAACACCCCTCCGGTATGAAGTAAAGTAGTCACCGAGTGCTGGGCCGGTGTCTTCCGCCAGCTAATATTCTCCCAGCTACGAATGCTGGCTGGGAGTATGGGGCGTATAAAGTGCCTCATTTGTCTACAAAAATCCTCGTTATATTCAAGCGCTCTGATATATGTTACATTTTAATACGCTTTCGCCGTCAGATCGGCCGAAATGACAAGAATAATAATAGGATTATTTCTTCATTTGTTTCTTCACGACGTTTATTACCGACTATCTGTGACCCGTCAAAAATGACGATACTTTTACATGTCGGTTCCTAAGGAATAAGTATTTATTTATTTTATCATGAAAAAATCTTAAAAAAAAAAAAGAAATTGTTCGAAAACTAAAAATGTCCTTAAGTTTTCACGGCCATTCAGAATCTTCTGTGTATAGTTTTCTGGGATATTCTGCCGTGTATATGTGACCTCTCTGGCCAACGTTTCGGATCCCATTGCAGGGTCCATCACAAGTCACATCAGCCCTGATGATGGACCCTGCAATGGGATCCGAAACGTTGGCCAGAGAGGTCACGTATACACGGCAGAATATCCCAGAAAACTATACTCAGAAGATTGTTCGAAAAAATTACTATAAAAAAGTTACGGGGACAGACAGAAAACGAAATTATTGTAATTGGGATTTGGGAATAAGAACACATCATCACTACATACTGTCAATCTATTATTGAATAAAAGCCTCTCCATGACTGCCTCACTGCTTCCATAATTTCATGGGTCTTTGGCGGGTTTTGTGTGTGTCAGGTGTTTTTTTAGAAAAAATTCCCACCCGTCCATAGGCATCTCCTTGTGTCGGCAGGTGACGTTTATTGTGTGAGTGGTGCGTGGTGCGTGTGAGGTGACTGCAGAGGCAGGATGAGCAGATTAATACATGAAGGGTGTAAATTATACTCACAGTTAACTGTGTTTTTTTATTGGAAACAGGTTACAAATGTGACGTAGAGTACGGAAATATTACTTGCGAGTGCTACTGTAGTCGGTGACAGAGTTAACATACATGGGGACTATGACAAGTTAGTCGCATCGAGCCCCTAGCATTAGTGGGTGTTGCTCGATGCGTGCGACTAGAGTCGCGACGGCTTTGAACCATCACACACCCATCGCGACGTTTGGCATTTTACATTTATCCCCAGTCCATTGACCACTTTTCTGTGAAACTCATTAAGAATGATGTAATTGTAAACAACGAATGCTTAGAACAAGCGATAGAGTTTCTATACTTGGGAAGTATGTATAGTAGAGACCGCAAGGCTGAGAACGATATCGAAGGGAGAGTGACTGCGGGTAACAAAGTAAATGGTGCTCTGAATGCCATTATGGCCAATACGAACCTGTCAAAAGAAGCAAGACTAGCGGTACATAATGGCGTTCTAGTGCCAACTCTGAAGTACGAAAGTGAATCATGGAATGGGATGAACGTAGATTGAATGCGGTCACTAAGGCCCTTGTGTGGAAAATCTTTGGTCGATAGAGTGAGGAATTAACAAATTAGAAATTAATGTAATGCTGGCTGTAATGTGGTAGACAGAATAAAGAAAGGAGTGCTGAGATGGTTTGGTCATGTAGAACGTATGAGCGAGGAAAGAATGGTTAAGAAAATATAATATAATAATTCTGTTCCTGTTGCCGCCAACACATAATATTCTTGTTGCCGTCAACACATTATGTGTTAATAGAAGGCATCCGCAAAAGACCTGGCATAATCAAATACTACAAATATTGGAGGATTTACTTGTTAAAAGCCTCAACAACCGTAGAGCTTGCATGAGGAGATGTATGAATATAGCCGAAGCAAAAGTGGTGTGCCAGGATAGAATAATATGGCGTTCTATCCTCTATGCATACCCCTGCGGGTAAACGTCGTGATAGTTAGTTAGTTAGTAATCTTTAAAACTTAGGCAACCGTTTATTTTTTTTCAATTTTTAATGGAATGATTGAGAACTAACCGATTGTCTCTACAAATCGCTTCACCCGTTTGCAGTAATCTGATCGTAAATATCATCTGAAGCATCCATATTTCGCCATTAGGGAAGATAATTTGTCTCAAACATGGCCGAACCGCATTAGACCGCTCCATTAGCCGATACGCAATGTGCCGAATGGTAATGTGAATGCATCGCGGGTTTCGATACTGCATCAGGGATTCAACAGGGACAATTTGTATGATTTTTGTACAAATCTATTCGCAAAAGTATCCCAACAGAAGCAACAAAATGACTAATAAACGCATACCTTATCTCTCGTTTAGACTACTGTAATGGTATCTACGCTCATCTCCCGAAACAGGAAATAAACAAATTACAATCTGTATATAATGCCGCCGCAAGACTCATTACCGGGGTTTCAAAGTTTGCGCACATCTCACATCATCTTCAAAACATTCACTGGCTAAGATGTCCAGAGAGGATTGAATATAAGCTTTGCCTTACAAAGCTATTCACAACATGGCCCCTCAATACATAACCGACTTCTGCATTCCATTCTCCGCAAACAACAGACATCTAACACTTAACATCTAACACATCTAACGCTCAGCATCAACATTTGATACAAATAGGTTAGCTGAAGTAAATCGCGTCCACAAAATTAATTTCGGTGATCGTGCTTTCACGGTGGCTGGACCAAAGTTATGGAACAAACTACCTAATAAACTGAGACAGACAGCTTACCATAGTTCAAAAAACAACTTAAGATGCATTTATTTAGATATTCCTATAAAAACCTATAGAATCTGACCACAACAACACTAGCTAATGTTTTCCACTCCTAGTGTATACTCCGCGAAAACACCTTATTCTTTCAGGCACTCCCAACTATTATAGTATTAAACTTTAATCCCATTTCTTGCATGCCACCTAGCGATTAAGTAATAGTAAATAAGATTTTTTAGAAGTAAGTTGTTAAGTAAGATAATTTTCTGTGTAAAGCGTCCTTTAGTTGAGTATTCGCGAAAACGGCGCTTTATAAATTATCCAAAATTATTATTATTATTATTAATACTAACCCATATTCCACGTAAGAAAGTAAATAAAAAAAATAGATGACATTCTTTTATACGCTTTCTTTGCATACATTCGTAATAGATTATTTAACATCGCCTATTTAGTATGCAAATATGAAAAATTATGTTGGACGTTATTTTTATCGAACCGTTTTTTTAAAATGGTCCTAACATATTAGAAATTTTAATTCAACGTAACTCTAATTTATCGATTGTGACATTTCGTTCCGACGCCTAATATCGAAGTTGAATATGCCTACTAAAATAAATTTGATATCGAAACATTTTTTCATACTATTATTGCTGTATCTCAAAGCTATGTAGGCATTAAGTGCTCGATAATAATTTAAACTTATTAATTGTTATCGAAATAATGACCAACTCACGACAATGATTTAATAAGGTATAGTCATTCAAATTCAAGAACACATTCATATTTGTGAAGTTGTAATTTTTCAGAAGAAAGTTCTGTGAATTTTTTAAAACCAAATTAATTAATCAATTAGAAAGACAAACATAACAATCTAATCCACGAAAAAATATTTTGGCTACTACCGGGATTCGAACCCGGGTCACCTCCTTTCCGGGGCCGGTGCTCTGACCATTAAGCTATAGGAGTGACCCGGGTTCAAATCCCGGTAGTAGCCAAAATATTTTTTCGTGGATTAGATTTTTCTGTATGTCTTTCAAATTGATTAATTAATTTGGTTTTATAGTTATTCAATTTAAGCGAATGTTTAAAATTTTCAGAGCTCTAGCTAGTTGGCTGGTTGATGCAAAATCAATTACAAGATTTCAACACAACAAACAAACATGCCGACAATACGACAATTTCACTAGGATTACTTAACATCATGAATAAATAAATATAACATAAAATTAATGTCCATAATTGGCAGGTGAATATTATATATCTATATCTCCCGTAAAATTTAATTTTTTCATAAACACGCTTTTTATACGGACGCCTTCATATATACAACTTACAAAAACGTAATAATGTGTGGATGGTCTTGCAAAAGAATTGGTGAACGTTGCATTGTGTATCAATAAGTGATAACTTGAGCCAGCTAACACAGCGCGTTTCCCGTAAAAATGGCTTCGTGTATGTGAGACTTCTATAATTTATCATAATTACTGATAATTTTGTCTATAAATACACCGAAATTGATCGCAGTGCGCGTCTCTGAGCGGCTGCACAGCGGCCCGTGTACGTGTCATGTCGACACAACTGCGTGTCGTGTCGGCTAACAAGCAACCACCAACAGCGCGGGGCGCAGCATCCGCGCTGTCTCTCAGACCAAGAGATTTATGTCCCAGAAGCGGTCCCCGCTCACGCATTTCGCATCTCGCGGAGATATTCCAGAAGCTTCCAAGTTTTTCAATCGGAGTTGAATCACCTATAGAGTAAGAGCCCGCGGCCGCCAGACTTACGTTTTAGTATTGAACCTATATAACTGTAACTGGTTGCGAATATTTTATACGTACCGTATGTTTTTCCGAGAAACGATTCTCGACGTTTCGTTGAATGCTTATTCAACTTCATCCGGAGGACGACCTTTACCCGCGGAGGTAGATGACGTTGAATAAGCATTCAACGAAACGTCGAGAATCGTTTCTCGGAAAAACATACGGTACGTATAAAGTATCCGCAACCAGTTACAGTTAAATATGTCTAACGACCGTAATAACATCCTTAACTCTTTAGTATTGAACCTGAAATGTTTCCTCTACATGTACTACTAAAGCAGGTAAGAAGGTTTGAAGATAACAAAAAATATAGGTACAGATAGATGTCTAAGTCTTTTTCCTCAGCCTTAGTCGATGTAGGCCTCTTCCATTTTCCTCCACTCATTCGAATCCAGGTCCTTCCTGCTTGCTGGACTATGTCATCAGACCACCTTTTGTGAGGTCCTCGACGATTCTACTTTTGTCCAGGGCCTCTACTGTAGGATTCTGGGTGCCCATCTAGTATCCTCCTGTCGAGCCATACGTCAAGCCTACTGCCATTTTAATTTTGCAATACGGTCCATAATGTCGGCAACTTAATATGATTATTTATAGAGCTTCAAAGCTTGTGGCTGAAGAAATGACCCTCTAATAGCGTCTGGCAATGATTATTTTATTTATTTATTTCAATGCTACGCATATTAAGGGTGTAGTTTTAATGTGGCTGTCTCACTAAAAACTCTGTGTTGAGACGGGCAAAGTTTACGATTTAGATTTAATTAGATTTTTCATAGATTTAATGGACCATTGATTTTACGTTTTTCGGATACTCTAAGACTCAACATTTTCAGCATTGTATTACATTTACAGCATTGGCTGGCATTCTATGTTTTCTATATAGTGCGGTGATAAGAAAATCCGAGCTTAGCGTCAAGACACAACTGACTGTTTTAAAATCTGTGTACAAGCAAAACTTAATATATGGCCATCAAAATTGGATTCTAGCGGAGAGCAAGGATCCAGGCTGCCGAGATGAGTTTTCAAAGGGAGGTAGCGGGAATCACACTGATAAGGCACACACTCGGCATGGAGCCCCTACTCCTTTATACATATATATAGAAAAATCACAAATGAGGTGGCTTGGACATGTGCTAAGAAATGAAAACCAAGAATAACCCCGGAAGGGAGACGACCTGTGGGCTGCCTGACATTGAGAAGAGAAACAACAACAAAATGTGTATGAAAATATAATGGATCTGGGACTAGTTGACTGATGCGGAAGCAGCGCAAGACAGGGGAATATAGAAGCACCTTGTCGAGACTTTGGGCCTTGAACCCTACTAGGGCAAGGGAATAAAGATGATGATGATGTATTTTAATTAACAATTTTCATTTTATTTATTTTATATAAAACATTTACATTACAAACACGAATTTTATTCGTAAATGTTATAAATAAGTTAGATATACATAAACACACCTATATAAACAAAAATAAATATTAAACATACAGAAAATCATTCATATCAAAGGAACGGGAGAATCTTGCTTCGGAAAATCCTCTCAGAGACATGGAACAGATCAATGTCCAGAGTGATATTGTTCAGCATAGCAGTAGCTCTTCCAACAGGCATAACCATTTTAAGGTTGACCCTGTATATTGTGAAATACGAAACAATCTATGCTGACGCTGTCTAAGACAATTATCTGGAACATACAATAATACAGCTTAGGGCCTAGATGTCTAAAAAAATTTCTCTAAAAGTGATTGACGCTCTCACATTTTTTGTACCTGAATTATGTTATCTGCCAAAATTCCCCTAACTCAAATGTCATAATATCCAAACCTTCTTACCTACTGTAGTGTATAGAAAATATTTCAAGTTTGATACTATATATATATATATATATATATATGGTGAGTCTGGCGGTCGCTGGCTCTTAGTGGGCGTGATTAATATTCCGGCGGTGGATGAGCGGTGACGTCATTGAAATATTTAAGGCGACCATCATTCGATCTGGTGCCTGCCACGTTCCTCGGGAACTCGTGATGGCGAATTGTAATAAAAAAATCCGATATTAATATATTTCAGACGCGTGAAATTATTACGAAAATCTTTAATCTGTCCGTCTCTGCGCCTTTGAGCCACTCAAAAGCAATTCGTTGCAGTACAGTGAACCTTCAATCTGTTCCCGAAGGAGGGATGAATATTAAATTTGAAGAATATGTAAAAAAAATTCCCACGGGAATTGAATGAAAATGTTTTATCCATTCCATAATCAAATTATGAGTATCTATTCTGTAACAACAAAAAATAACGTGATTGCTCTCTCGCGTAAGTCTGTAACTTCCTGGAATTCACGGCTAAAAAACGGAATAACGTGGCTGGAGAGACAACTCGAGCCTCGAACGCGCAGACAGCAGCGTTTCTCCGTGGTCTGTCAAAAATATACTATATGTGGGTATAGAAGCAAAGGCAGAAGGCAGTAATGTCCAAAAAAAATTGAATAAATTCATCGACGATTACTAATTTATAATGTCTGAAGCATTTCATAAAATGAGAATGTCATTACGAGGAATTTTATAGACTTTTTTATAATAATTGGATCATCTCGGAACGTGGAGGTGTCCTATTCTATCTATCCGTTAAGCACTGAGGCCCGAATTCAGAGTCAATACTTAGATGATTAAAGGTTATGGTACGCCTTAAAAGCGTAATTTTCAGTACAAAATAACATTTTTAAGGTATACGTTAACATTTAAATCATTATAATAAAGTATTGACTCGGGAATTCGAATAAGAAATATACAAAATATTTTATTTAAACTCAACTTGGATAAACACGAATTATTTATTCAATATAAAATCATTTATTTTTAACCTTGAACATATTTCATTTCAAATTTTTGAAATTAGGTAACAAGGATGAAAATTTACAAAAAACTACAGATGCTAACAATTTCTTCAGTACAACGAAAAAAGTTAGAAGGGGTTGAAAGCAGATACACCCATATTTACTTTTTATATTTAGTCTTAAATTAAATACCGCCTTGATGCTTTTTTTTATATAGGACAACACCACCAAATATAAGGTGTTTTTTAGAGGTGTAGAAAGAACTATAAAAATTAATAAAATACATAGAAAGATGATTTATGTTTAGTGTTTATTTACCGTTTTTTGAAATAAAATACACGATTTTAGAAATAAATTTGCACAATCTGCAAGCGTTGTTCTGGCATATTCATTGTGAAATAACCAAACTGAACACAAATCAGCTATAAGCTGTCAAATTCTGACTATCGCTGGAAAAGTGTTGCTAGAAAAACAAACCTCTCAAAAACACGCCATATTTAAAATCTTTACATATCAAGAGATAAAGTTTCTAAGTTTGAATGTAGAAGGTAATCTCCGAAACTACTATTTCAAAAATTCTTTCATCAATATTTAGAATGGACTTTCGTAATGGACATAGGCAATATATTATACCGTTAAAATCTCTGTAAATTTTTATACTCTGTGCGTGAGATAAAGAGGAAAAAATCACAATAATAACGTAATAATAATAACAATAAATACGTCAATGTGATGTTATCTATACTAATATATAAACAGGTAAAGTTTTTATGTATGGATGTATGAAGTGATCTCCGAAACTACTAATCCGATTTCAACATTCTTTCACCAATATAGAGATGTGAACACAGAATACGTGTCACATCAATATTCTTACTATTTTCAAACTAAGCTAAACGCTTGTGCTATGAAAATAGGACTAACTTACTAGTCTGGAGTGAGGTTCGAACCCGCAACCTTTGGATCACGAGGCCAGTGTCCTAACCACAAGACCAACAAGCTACAATAGAAGGGATTTTCAGGGCGGACACAGGTTATATATTATCCCGTTAAAATAAAAGTGATTTTCGTGGTGACCTATTTTACAACCAAAGCCGACAAAAAAATGGTCGAGCGATGCGTTTTTTATGAACGCTGCCTGAACGGCAGGAGATATTTAAATACTTTTTATAGAGGATGTTGTAGAACTCAAAAAGTAATATAAAAAAGCCTATGACGACATATATCTATACGTTAAGGTTCATACAATACAAATTGATAAAATATGTCTAAAAGTTACTAAAAATCTGTACGTGCGAAGCCGCGCGGATAAGCTAGTGTTTACAATAAAGCCAATGCCACGGTCGATACTACAATTTTTATGTGTTATTTTTCATTTTAAACTTTAATCAAATACTTAAACATTACTTATAACACGATGAATATGTTCCTTTTACTTTGTGTGGCTTTCAATGGCGTCTCTTTATTCTGCATGATATTAACTAAGTCTTTCTTAAGCTTATTAAATATTCATAGCCCGACATTGCCTCTCCCTTGCACTGTACATGTTCTATCGTACCCTACCGTAATGAAAATGTGTTTCAATGTTAAGAGCACTCGGTGAACCAAATTAAATTAGTGTATATATTGTTTTAGTGAAATTTAAAATAAATTAAATTTTAATAAACATTATTATTAAGGGGGGGGTAAGGTTTTTAACTTTTTTTTTGCATTTTATTTTTAATTTTTTAAATAAATGTATAACATCGCAAGAATATTGTGTCAAAATTTCAAGTCAATCGGAGCAAAATTGACGAAATTATGAACATTTGAGCGATACCAGACTGATTTTCTATACCTGCTCGGGCAGCTAAGAGACGCGCTCACCTGAGGACACCGGTCGTGCTATTGTACTGGAAGAGTTTTCGGTAGACAATGACAAAAATATACTGATGATGAAAGCTCTTTGCTGTGTGAACATGGCATCGATGATTATGTGTAAGTATAAAATAAGTGTTGAGTTTTTTTCCGAGACACGTCCGAATAATTGCTGCCATTGCCGTATTTTTTAATATTTCTTCTTGAAAATTTTACACAATATTCTTCAAATGTCATAATTTAATGTAACATTGGTTTTAATAAAAAGATTTTAGCTGTGCCGTCACAAAAAAATCACAAAAACATGCCTTTTTTTGTACGAATTAACCTTACCCCCCCCCTTAAGTTCTACGGGTTAAGTATTTTTGGATGTTACAGCTGTTTAGGCTTGTAAGGCCATTATCAAAAAGATTTATTAAAATTTAATTTATTTTAAATTTCGCTAAAAATAAATAAGGAGTTCTACAAATTAAACACAAAAACCATAAATAAAATAAATAAAAATAAAGTATATATTGTTACCAAAACTGATGGCAAAAAATTAGGAGATGCGTTCTACAATTGTCGTTTTCAAATGATGATAAAATTCTATATATTGTTAAAAATACACTTTAAACCAAAACAGAACCATTTTAGTTATAAATTTTAAGAAGTTTTCTAATAAAATATATCATAATTAATAAAGTAAAAACGTTATGCATAAAAGCACTGGTTATTGAAACGTATCGACCAAATATTCAAACATCTTTCATTTGATTTTAAATTCCACTGATGTATTTTATTTCAACCAAATTAAGTTATGTTGTTGATAGATTTATCGCATGGTTGCGGATTACGGCTTGTTTCATGTATTAACCTCAAATTTGTTGGCAGTTTCATTGCATAACAACTGTTCGATGAATGAGCTAACAAATTTAGCTTGTTGTTCTACAAATTATAAATTCGGGCGGAATTGTTAAGTCAGCATTACTGCAGCAAGCGCAAAATATAATTTATTATTAGCAAGTTGTAATTTATTAATATACCAGTTATAACCCGTCAAAAATGAAGCAACTTTTTTTTTTTAATTTCAGCTTTACATTAATTCGTCTTTCGTTATATATATATATATATGTACCTCAATTAGTCAAAACTCAATATAAAAAGTCACTAAATTACTTTTTAACAAAACGTTTTTAGTCTACCAGTTTCGAGAAGTACCCGTCTCTTCGTCAGAACGATTAAATATAAAAAACTCCGTTCGTGGTTTTATACCAACAAAACTAACATTTTGTTAAAATGCCTGAACACAAAGTTAATGCTTGAAATATTAAAATATTAATTAAATTACTAAACGCACTATCTATACAATATAAATAAACTCAAAGTTTTCTGTGAAATTGTAGTATTTTTGAGTTAGCATGTAAACAGCGCCATCTGGTAGTATTTTTTTCGTATACAGCTGTATACCAGAATCCACACCGTTATCTATTTGTTATCGGTATAACAGCTTATATTATCTGGATAATATTACATGCAACGATACAAATTGAATATCTTACAGTTATCCCAAAATTATAATAATTTCGTTGTCTGTCTGTCTGTCCATCCGTCTGTCTGTCTGTATATCTGTCTGACCTCGTAACTTCTTTAAAGTAAAAAAAATGTAGATAATTTTTTTCGAAACTTTTTTTTTAATAAAATAAATAAATACTTATTCCTTAGGAACCGACATGTAAAGTACAATTATTTTTGATGGGTTACAGCTAGTATCTTTCTAATTGATTGATCCACCAATTTTTATTAAAAAATAAAAATATTTATATTAAAGAAATGAATATGATTATTGTGAAGTTGCAATTTCAGAACAAAGTTCTGTGAATTATTAAACAAATTTTTATGTCATAAATACCTTTGTGTATCTACCGCTAGAGAACGCCAGAAATTAATTAATCAACGCGCCATCCCCAGATAGAATGTATGTCCGTTTGTTCGAACTGGTTTTTTCGTTAACTTTATTTTTTGTATGTCTTTTCCAATTGATTAATAAAAATTTATTTATGATAAATATATCTTGCAGTTGAGTAATTATGTTATAATAAATTTTAGTCATGACGCCGATGCTTAATCGTTTCTTACATAATTTATTTTCTACGTTAAGTGGATGTCGTCTTGAACTTTTCCGTGTAAACTGGGCGCCGACAACAGAAGACAAACATATCTCGGCGGGTGGCTGTCACGCGACACGGAGGGTAGCTACCCTGCTTTGTACTCCACCCCGCTCCCCGTGCTCTGCACTGCACTATCTGCATTCTCTGCACTCGCTGCACTCTCGCGTCATTGTGACTTATGTGCATTCCAATAACGCGCCAAAATTCGCTTTTAAGCTTTTCTACTGCGCCTGCGACAATATGTCGTCGCGAATAATTTATATATATTTTTCTCAAAACATGGTCCTTACACCTTTTAGCGCGGTAAAAACTGAGCCCAGCAGAGAAGAGGTCAGTTTTTTATACAAAGAATCATAAAGTTGTCTTTTAATTAATTATAATAATCTATAAATAAGACATACTCGGAACATTTACGTCTAATAATTTTGGTAAAAATCTAATTGTAAAATATTGTGGACTAATTAAGATAAATTATAGAAGTCTCACAGAGACGAAGCTATTAATATAAGAAACGTGCGTAGAAGTCTTTTTATATGATGGCCCAGGGCTTACTACCTGTATGAGCTGGCTTTGATGATTACTCTACATAATCCAACGTTCACCATCCTAAGAACATCTATAAATTATCAAATTTGGATAGTTCTTCATACGTTCAAATCTGAAAATGTTTCGTATATTTGTATTATTGGACTATGATGCTAGAGACATATGCAGTCTTTTCTCATGATCTGGTTATACATAGATTTTCGTAGTTGGTAATGTTACCTCTATATATATTTTTGTGAGACTTCTATAATTTATCATAATTAAACGTCCCCCTGGGAATAAAATCCAGTACTTGTGTTCTTAGAACATACCTACATACAAAAATATTATGGACTAGCTTATTTAACCTCTTTCATAACTTTTTAATTAACAAAGTTACTCTTTATTACTCCCTTTATATTAACTCGTGGCGTCTGCTTGCTTGCCATCAACAAAAACTTTGGATCGATTTTTGACCCTTTTACCGTGATCCAGTCAAGCTGAAACTTGGCAAGTAGACTCATGGCAACGATCAAGAAGATCCATCAAATTTTCTTTAAAAAAAATAATAATTATTGTATAATTTCGGATTTTTAGAAATTTTATTGGTTTTTTCAAATTGGAATCATCAGAAAAGTTTGATTACGGCAGCCCGATAACGTCGCGGAATATTTTCAAAATTTGAATTACTCCGTCGAAATGCATAATAGGTACTTCACTACGGATGTTGAAAATCTAAATTGACTGACAAATGTTTTTAGAATTTAATCTTCAAAGCATGAAGTGTCTTATCAAAGCTCAAAACTTCTGACATTTTAGAAATATGTAGGTATATTAAATTACCGTAAGTTTAGTGTTATGTTATATGTTATAATTCGTCTTTAACTGTTGTTATATTTTACAAAGAAAGGGAGTATAATAAAAACTTGGTTTTCATGGGTTACTTTCTTTATTTTTTATTTCTCTAGATTAGTAATATTATTTCCTAATTTCCCATTTGCTATTTATAACCTTTTGATCATCTATACGATATAAGATATAAATAAATTACTTCATATAATACATTCAGAATGAACACCATGCATTTAATTTAATTTTTAAGATGACATCATCAGATGACACTGTTCTACGTGTCTTCCGAGCCTCGCATTCACCAGCGGATATTAACCTACTGCGAGAAACTATGTCTCTCGCGGACGCCGGATTTTTCGGTACTCTAACACAAAAGCTAACATCAGCGAAGAACTGAGAACCTTCGTGAACATGTTATTCCACCCCCGTGGATGAATGGTGTCAAGCTACGCGTGCGTGTCCCTCGAACGGGGGGTGAACAGACACCCCGCTTAATCATTCCTCCCTTCACGCAGTTAATCCTCCCCCGGTAATCGGTTTCGCCGAGTACATCCTCGCACTCCATTGAACAGTGTGAGACAAGTTATTTCTTCATTATATTATACGTCCCCGAATACATCCCTACTGTGGCACTTTCAGTCTATTCAATTAACCTACCCCGGCCGCCCCCAGGTGAGAGACGCCCACCCCCAGGTGAGAGACGCCCACCCTTGACGGTAAACCCCCTCCCCTCGCCTCGCGAGGTGATGATCCCCGTCAACTTTCAGGCTTTAAACTTAAAGGCGTATTGTTCCAGAGACTTATGACGGTATTTTCAAAATATAATTCAGGCTAAGTGCCAGCGCCGCTTACATTGACAGCGTCGCGATATTTTAAAAGATTGTAAGTAAGATGTTTTTTAAAAGTTTTTTTTCGCCGTAAGCTGTACGAGGTATGTTAGTGTCGAGGGAGTTGCAAACTTGTAATTCTGTAACTTGCTTGATAAACGATCATGTCGCACATGATCAGTGTGGCAAAACGGCCGATGACTTGTGAGTTTATCATGTATGGGGGCAAGTTGTGTTCCTCTGGACATGTCACTGTTTGCAAATGAACTTTATTGTATTTTTCTTAAAAATTTTACATAATTCAATTGCTATGTTTAAGTTACTTGGAGCCTTGATATACAACGCAATGAATTTTGATTTTTTTTCCGTAAATCTTTTTTTATTAATGAGATACAAACACTTTTGTAAAAATAGGGGAACAGTGCATAAATGTTCCTCTGGATAATACGTGTTCTTCTGGACAGAACATTACTGATGATTTCTAAATCATATTCTGATCAGGTCCCCCAATAGATACCCATATATGTAATACCTACCAATGACTAAAAAAATAGTTAGGATCCTTATTTCATGAATTTCTGTTGGTGAGACCGGACCCTTTGATTTGTTTGTTTGATATTTTTATAATGCAGCCCTTGGGTTACACTTAGATAAACATGTATTTTTTAATTTTTTTACAACAGTTTGCACCGGGTGCGGTATTTTATTTTTCATAAGATCAACTCAAAGGTATGGGCATGTTGAGATGGTATGGGCACACAAGACGGAGACCATCAGACCACACATCACATCTAGTCATCCAGAGAAGAACCAAAGAACTCCCGGATGACTCAATGCTCCAAAATATTACAGACAAACGGCCTGGATGAAAACGATACCCAGAATCGAAATAGATATAGCGTGAGAACGAGAAGAGCCGACCCCAACAACCAACCTAGGTAATGAGTTGTGACAGTGCAAGGAAGAAGAAGATGATATCAACTCAATATTTCCGAAATTCGACCACAAAATTTGATTAACGTTGAAAAACGGTCTATATGGTACAGCTAGACCGCATTCAAAAGAACGTATGCAAAAAATATGTGTGTTGTTACGATGCAAAAAATGAACATAAAAGTTTTTTCTAATAAGTAACCTTTTTTAAATTAAAAAATATGTATTTATTTGGAATATCATTTTGAGGCCTGTACTACGGGCTTTCCAAGCAACTTTCCCCCACCTTCTTCTTACCGGACAAAGCTAGGGAATGGTCTTTTGACTGTGGTCTATATATATTAACAAATATAACGGATGCTTACAACTGGAATTGCTTAGCGACATGAATAAACAGAGAAAACGTTTAATGAAAAAGAATACAAAGACCAAAAAGAATAACGCACTCATGTCAAGTGACAGTTGTTTGAAATGATCACAACACTACCAAAGACCATGGGACATGAAAAGAGGAAAGGTCCGGACTCAAAAAAGGTGGATCGATGATATTATCCCGTGGATAATATCATCGAACATCAGTAAGGATTGAAAAACATTAGAAGAAGCCTACATCCAGCAGTGTAGAGATGACTGAGGAAGAAGAAAATAATGGGTGCAGTAACCCTGAATATGCTAAAAAGCATTGTTATTTTTTTTAATAATCTGAAAATATTATAAAGTACATACAATAGTATATTTAACTGTAAATGGTTACGGATATTTTACACGAACCATATGTTTTTCCGAGAAACGATTCTCGACGTTTCATCAGGAGAACGACCTGTACCTGCAAGGGTGTAGAGCGTATGAGTCCGCCCTATACCTCCGCGGGCACAGGTTGTTCTCCAGATGATGTTGAATACGACTTCAACGAAATGTCGAGAACCGTTTCTCGGAAAAACATATGGTTCGTATAAAATATCCGTAACAATTTACAGTTAAATACGTCTAACTCCTTAAGAATAGTATAGTTTTTACATAAATATTATTCAAAAATAAATTAAATATAAAATATACAAATTCGTGACAGAATTTCAAAATTGAAAGTTTCTTCAAATGAATGAGTCTGCAAACTTTTAAGCTCTGTAGTATTGCATAATTACATCAGTCACGAATGGTGCCGAAAGCGTGTAAACATATAGAACGTAAGTATAGACCCGCAGCCGTTAACGATATAAACACAGGACGCGCTCCACAACACGTAATTTAGCAATTTGATAAATATTCATTGTTCATTCACACCAGAGCCCATCAGTCGGAAACTTTTCCGAATCGTGTTCTCAATTGTCAGTTTTGGCACATGCCACGAAGCCTCCGAGCTTTGCTGATCTGTCTGACAGCCTTGGGAAGGCTCCCTCTGTGATGCCAATCAGCCTTTGACATACCAAAGGATGAGTGATATTAATAATTACAACTATAGATTGATTCTGTTTTAAACATGAGTACTTTCCATTTACAGACAGGCAGACACATTTTATTTTATTTAATTCGGTCATCCAACAGGGAGACACAATTGCTTGATAAGATGAAATACAAAAAAAAAAAGTTAAATGTCTCCCTCAATTAAAGGATAACACAAATATGACATAATCATAGATAAGTCAATTTGACAATGACAGATAAAACATCATCTAACCGATTGTTCCAAATTTAGCTTTAACCTAGACATAAAGGGGCTCGTGATGTATATAATATACATAATCAGGGAGGAGGACGAGTTTCTAGTATCTGCCTCACCATATGACGATACTCTTCATATTTAGTGTTAAAAATATCTATTGAATTTAAGAGGTAATTATAATCTGAGCATATGCGTGGAATGGGAGAGGATTTCCTATTGTTGGTTTGATAAATTGGAAGGGAAAAGAGGTACTTCTGTCTGGTAGGTCGGAATGGGACGTGGAAAGCTAGCAAGCTGGTGATTTCAGGAGAATCAATGAGGTTATGAATTATTTGGAAAAGAAAAGATTGATCTGACAATATTCGTCTGTTTTTATTTATTTTTTTATTTGTTTACGCCCATTAGGTATAGGCTTTTACTTAAAAAATATAATATAAATTTCAAAAAGCACATACATTAAACAATATCTGTATAGCACCAAAACATGAGTATAGAAATTTAAAATATAAATTAAAAATATAAAGTAAAGAGCAGCAATGTGTATAGGCTTTTACATAAAAAATATAACATAAAATTAAAAAGAATATTCATTAAACAATATAAGTTATAAGTAGCAAAATATAAAAAGTATCAGGTATAGCACCAAGAAATGAGTATAAAAATTAAAAATATAAAGTAAAAAGCAGCAATACGTAGTCTTTTACAAAAAAAATATAACATAAAATTAAAAAGAACATACATTAAACAATATAAATTATAAGTAGCAAAATATAAAAAGTATCAGGAATAGCACCAAAACATGAGTATAGAAATTAAAAATATAAAGTACAGAGCAGCAATGTGTATGAAAAATATATATTACCCACTATTACATGTATATATTAACAGTTGAAGTCAGTAACGAAGCAGTATTGCCACTTTAAGTGTAAACTTTACTTTCTCCAGACTGTCGCTGAAGATGTCTACCAAACAACCATATTCATTACCAGTCCCCAATATTCTGTGTATCACAGAATTTGATTGATAATTAGTATTGCAATTGTGGCAATTTTCTAGAGTTTACAATTTATAAGATTTTATTGAGTCCAAGTAGTTAAAATTCAAATAAAATTTGTAGTTAATACGCTTAAGGAATGTTTTCTGACACATCTTCCTTCTTCTTCTGAAAATTAAGTAATCCGCCCTTAAAGAGCGATTTGTGCCATTTTACAACTTTATATGAGATGTTGTTAAGAAAAGGTATGATCAATTATATATTTATGTCATTTATTAACAAGAATTTTGATATTACCACTATCAGATTAGGTGAGTCCATGGCAAGGAGATGGCAAATATTGGCTGGGAGTTCAAATTTAGCCTCGATCAGCTCATTATAAAGGGTATTAGAGTTCCGCAATGGACAGGCAAAAAACATGTGATCAAGAGTCTCCTCCTCCGAACCACACTCACATATCGGACTGTCCACTACGTTCAGTCTGAACTAATGAGCAGCTACTAGACAATGGCCAATTCTCATTCTAGAGATTGTGGAGATAGTTGTTTTGGAAAGCTTTTTATTACTAAACCAGGGTTTGCTAGGAATATTTGTCAGTAGGCTTTTTAAACGCTTTCCCTTGTGATCACTCGTATCACTCCGTAATGATATCCAGATGTCTTTAGTACGCTTTTTAACACTGTTCAACCTATCATTCGTTGAGCAGAAGAAACGCTGTGGGGGGAAACCCGAAATTGTGGCATCTTTGGCTAATGTATCCACACATTCGTTTCCCTGGATTCCCTGATGTGCAGGGATCCATACGAAAGATGCATGTTTGTTATTTTTGTACAAATTAAATAAAAGAACTCTAATTGAACAGATATTATCATTATTTATCCATACTTTCATACCCGCATATATGGAATCGATAGCTGAGGCTGACACATCCTTAGCCTTAAATCGTAAGAAATTCCATGGTAAAGGGTATTTTTTAGAGGTGCAGAACGTAAAACGTGCTGGACTGGGAGTGTGGAGGGGTGATACGGAAAAAATGTGGACTGTATGGAGGTAAAAAATGATAAAGGAATACAGGTAAAAATAGCCGAACTCACCACTTAGAGAGTGTTCCTCATCCTGCTGTTTCACTGCTCTGTTCCAAATCAAATTAATCTTCACACACATATCTTCCCTTCTGAAGCACTTAATACACCAACTGCAAATAAAATGCATAAAAATTGTAGTAATGGCAACGGTTGTAACTTATTTTAAAGATAATTTTATTATATGAGACACCTGTATATTAACAATATTTTTATATTAAAGTATGTTCTGAGAACACAGCTACTGGATTTGGTCCCCAGAGGGAGATTCATTATTTTAGGATAAATTATAGAAGTCTCACATGGACGAAGCTATTTATATATGAGAAAATTGAATGGAAATCTCTCGTACGATGGCTCAGGGCTTACAGCCTGTATGAGCTGACTTAAGTGATCACTCTACAACGTTCACCAGTTCCATCGTAAGGGACCAAAGTTATGGAACAAACTTCCTAATATACTGAGACAAACAGACAGCTAACCACAGTTCAAAAAACAACTTAAGGCGCATTTATTTAGACAATTCTATAAAAACCTATAGAATCTGACCACAACAACACTAGCTAATGTTTTCCACTCCTAGCGTGCACTCCGCGAAAACACCCAATTCTTTCAGGCAGTCCCAACTATTATAGTATTAAACATTAATTCCATTCCTTGCATGCCACCTAGTGAATAAGTAATAGTAAATAAAAATTTTAGCAGTAAGTTGTTTTGTAAGATAATTTTCTGTGTAAAGCGACTTTGAGGTGAGTATTGGCGAAAATGGCGCTTTATAAATTATCCAAATATTATTATTAATATCCACACATTATCAAAATTTTGAATGTTCTATATATATGTTCAAATCAATAACATTTCATATATTGCACTAGACTCTACTAGAGACATCTGTTGTTATTTTTTCTCATTAACAAGATAGTATATATAGATTACAGCTCATATAGGTTGTAAGCCCTGAGCCATTGTATTGTACCTTCTTTTTTTTCCTCTTCTTTAATCCATCTTCTTTCTTTTCAACTGACTTCGTATATGTAATTTTTTATCTTGTATCTTTCTTTAATTAACATTTTTTCTTTTGCCCAGACCTCGTATATATATATATATATATATATATATATATGCAGATGTATTGATCAGATATCTTTATGCTATACATATATCTTTTTTCACTTCTTTTTATTCTTATCTCTTGTCCTTTTTACTAAGTAGATTTGTCCTTTCCTATCCATTCCTTATTCTCCTTTTACCTCTAATTCTTTGACTCCCATAGTTTGTCCTAACTTAAAACTTTCACTTTTTTTGTTTTTTATTCTATAACTCAAGTTATTGTTGCTTTATGTTAAAACACAACAGGTTAATTCTGTGGAAACTTGTAAGATGGTCTCTATACTGTTCAATAATCATGTATAATCTCTTTATATGTACTGTTAGTTTCCCATAAATAAATAAATAAATTAATTAAATAAATAAATAAATAAGAGACTTCTATCCACTTTTATCATATATGAATAGCTTCATCTCTGAGAGATTTCTATAATTTAACCATAATCAATTATTCATCCTGTTATAACATTGTGATATAACTGTATTTTTTCGAAGGTTACTATATTTTCCAAATAGGCATACTTATTAATATCTGCATATCTATCAGAGTGATTTATAATTTTTTTTAAATGTTCGTGAGTTTAATATTTCTAATTTCATCTTTACAATTTAAATTTTGTTTTAAAAACGAAGGATGGACTACCAACAAAAGCATTTTGCAAAGATTAGCGGTCAAAATATAAATGACTTACGAAATTTCTCAAAATGTTTCTCATTCATTAAATTGTGTACAGAATATTTTATAATTAATATAAATTAACTTTGTTTAAACCACTTATTTATTGAAAAATTTATTATTTTTGTTTTCCTGATGAAGAAGCCATTGGCTTTGAAACATGTTGATTTTTTTCAATAAATAAGTGGTTTAAACAAAGTTAATTTATATTAATTATAATTATGTTACCACAAAATAAATTTGCTACATTTGAAGAAGAAGAATATTTTATAATTTAAATTTAATTAGTAAGACTCTTCCTAAGTTTATAAAAGGTACTTGCAATGAAAGACTGTATATTTTTACTTTTTAATTAAGGTTACTATATTTATTCGGTAGTTACTTAATATTTTTTGTTAAATAAATACACTAATTAATATCTGCGTATCTTAACGAGTTATTCATCAATTTTTAATATTCGTGTTTTTAAAATTTCTTATAATTTCAATGTTTCTGTGTGTTTTAATAACTGCGAAGGATGTATTACTTTAACAACTGTGTACATACTACGGCACAAAGCCTGTTGCCAAGGTTAAATGCCGAAATATAATTAACTTACGAAATTTCTCAAAATGTTGACATTCTTATATCACACTTTGTCGTGCGTCACAAGTACACACGTGCAGGCCGCCATCTTAATTATAAGCCTGTTTACTGAGTGTAAAATGTATAACCTAGTGGGGTAGGCCCATTACCATTTACGTCTACAAGAATATTTGTATGAACGAAGCTGGGACCTTACGAGAGACGATTTTAGACACAAATCCCAAAATTTCAGACTATGGCGATCTGGGTTTATATTCTAGATCATCCTGGATGCGCAAGCGGGCCGGCTAACCAAAGGTCAAAAGCACAGTGGTAGCGGAGTATACAGGGTGTACTAGAGCTAGCAGCAGGAACTTGTCAGATAGATTCCTGACTATGTAATGAGCCTAAAATGCTCAAGCAACCATGGCCTAATATCAATAGTTATGGAGACATGCAATATCAAAGTTTGCATTTTTTTTTTCAATATTTCTTACTGATTTTTTATAAAAAGTAAAACTATCATTATGTTGATTGTGAAAAATCCATTCGCTTTAATACATGTCGAATAAAATGATGTTTTTGTCATTTTATTTAAGTTGTATTGAAGCAAATGAATTTTTCATAATCGCTATAAGTTACTGTAATGAGAGTTCAACTATTTACAAAAAATAAATTAGAAATATTGAAAAAAATGCACACTTTGACATTGCATACCTTCATAACTATTGATTTTAGGTCATGATTGCTTGAACATTTTAGACTCATAACATAGTCAGGAATCTACCGGCCAAGTTTCTGCTGCTAGCTCTGGTACACCCTGTATATATCTTCATATAAGCTTGCAATTGAGTTATCTCTATGGTGGAAAGTTAGTTCTAAAATAATATTGTCACGGTATCGTGGCGGTGCTTTGGAAGACAAATCCTTTTTTTTATTTATCACCAAAGTCACTGGACGCGAATTTAATTGGAGCACTTTTCTGTAATTCACAATAATTTCGCACTAATCACTCCTCTGGGTAACACTTTATATTCGTCTTTCCAGAATATTCGCCGTCTGTGGTCGCAATTCTTTTTTATTAGGCGCTCGGTGAGTGCTCTTAATTTATTGTCGTTGGTCAATCGCCGCTGGTTTCTATGGGATCGCTTTTGTGTAATCGCTGAGACGTCGCAACAAACAAACGTTTTTGGGCTGCGTTCATGTCACCCTTTATATTGGTTTTCGGGTTTCCAGACGTTTCAGGAATCTATTAGTTCATTTCAGACCCATACAGTAATTTCCAGTGATTTCTAATTTACTGTAAAACGGGCAGAGTTCTCTAAAATTCTCGATTACGAGTAACTCTTTTCACTTCTACAGTCTCGCGATAATGTATACATGTATGAACATTAAATATAAAATTTAAATAAACATTTGTATTCTGTCTATCATATAAAACTTATATTTGTTCATTTCACAGAATAAATACTGTCAGACTAAAATAACACAAATTAACTGGGATCCACTGTAATCCAAGAATTTAGTTAAAATTAAATGTAAAATTTTCATGCCTTCTGTGGGATGCGTTGTTTGTAAATTATAAATATGTAAATAATATTAATCATAAATTCACGTTCTAAAGGACTTTGGAGTAATCGTAGTTTTTATGTTCATATTACATTCACAAAGCGAATTGTGTTAATTAATTATTTTGTGTATCTTATACAGGGTTATTTGGAAAATATTAATAACCTGGCAGGACTTTATTCCGACTTTGATTATGAGTCGAAAATTTTTAAGCTCTCATGACCTAATATTTAATAGTTATGGTGATATGCGACATCAAAGTTTGCATTTTTTTTTCAATATTTCTGATTTATTTTTTGTAAAACATTGGACTATCATTACAGTAACTTATATCGAATACGAAAAATTCATTCCCCTTAATGCAAGTCAAATAAAAAAATAAAAACCTTCCAATTCCAATTGGAAATTTTTCAGAGTTTTTATCATTTTATTTAACTTTTATTTAAACAAATTAATTTTTCGTAATCGATATAATTACTGTAATGATAGTTGAACGTTTCACAAAAAATAAGTCAGAAATATTGAAAGAAAAAATGCAAACTTTGATGTCGCACATCTCCATAACTATTGATATTAGGTCATGATAGCTTGAACATTTTGAACTCATAATCAAAGCAGAAATATAGTCCTGCGAGGTTATTAATAATGTTCTAAGGTTTTCACGGCCACTCAGAATCTTTAAGTTTGCGTTTACTGGGGTATTTATGCCGTATCGTTACCTTTCGGGCCGACGTTTCGGATCCCATTGCAGGGTCCATCATCAGGACTGATGTGTTGTTGTGAATGTTGGTGTTGTGGTTAAGTATCGGCTTGCAATACCGTGCCGAAGTCATGATGTGTTGTATGTTCTGTTGTCTGTTTCATTCATTCTTCATCTGTTGTCTGATCACTATCTCTGCGGAGTCTGCGACGAGAATGACTTTGATACCCTAGTAAACACAAACTTAAAGAGGTTATTAATGTTTTTCAAATAACCTGTGTATTAATTAAATTTGAAACATTCAAATGAAATTTATATGCTTTTGAATATTTGAGAATCTCATTATTCTACTGGTGAATTTAAAATAATGCCAAATTCGTATTTTTATCGATACATTTAATACAAAGAGAGATATGGCGCTCCGCTTGTTAAATTCCAAAGGGAGAAATGATCCCACATTATATAAAATAATATCGAAGATACCAAGTCCCCTGGCGCTATGATGGACCAACATTTAGATACACGGATAATAGCCTTAAGGTTGCCTCTTGAATACCAATGTTGGTATTTAATCCTTATCCAACAAATCGCTTGTTTGCTTTTATGCGTGAAAATAATTAAATACTGGAAATGAATCAATATATATATAAATATAAAAAGAAACCCGTGTTTCCCTATCCGCCAAGTTTTCTCCACAACCAGCCACAACCACCCAGCGGTGGTTATAGTGGTGGATAGCCCTTGGTGTCACATCGAAAATATGCGAGTTTGGTGGGGGTGGCTGCGCGTGGGTGGGAGTTGGTAACGAAAATGTGCTTTCTAGCACATTGTTTTGTTATTAGGGCCGCAAATGCTTCAGATTGTTTCAAAATAGGCGCGCCGAGTGTTTCGGCGAGTCTAGAAGGTTCTGGAAAAACCTGCTCTAGAAAGTTCTGGAAGGAGAAGGTTTTAGAAAATACCCGAAAGTTCCATAAGTTTCTAAACTGAGTGGTGGAATATGTAGGTGCGTCTAGAAGGTTCTTGTACATATCAATTTCTTGAAAGTTCTGGAAGGAAAATGTTTTAGAAGGTTCGCGAAAGTTCTATGACGATCCAAACAGTGTACTAAAAATCTAGTAAAGCACTAAGTACCAGAATGTTCATTTTAAGATACAAGGTATAAAGCAGTGTTTCTTAACCGTATTGAAAGAATCTCCCCTTTTTCTGCAGTAAAATTATCTCCCCCCCCCCCCCCCCAACAAAAAACGAAATTAAATTTACACTTTTCTCTATGTAGGTATGTATTTTATGCAATGAGTTTCCTACTACAAATAAAAAATGTTGAGACGTATAAATAAAAAAAAGTTTTTATTTTTAATAACATTATGTATTTATTGCCTTTTATGTCATATTACTATCAAATACACAAAATATTACTAAAAAAAAGATTTGAGTATTATGCCTCAGTTTAAATTTTTGCACGTAAAAGTGTAGTTTATTTAAAAGAAATTAAAAAATCAAAGCGCATGTAGAAAGTGTAAAAGTGTATCAATGAATGAATGCTCATGAATGAGCATATTTTTTTATATTGACACAATGCCCACTCGAACTTCTGCAGCTCCCCTAAATGCTAAAAATTTAAAAAGAATCACACGCTTTATACTATAAAGCGAATGTAGTCTTTTTCGCTCTTTATCTACTATTTTAAGCACCACTTCATTAATATTTTCAACACTCTTACACGCTGGTACCTCAGATGAATTAGTCATTTTAATACTAAAAACTAAAATACCCATGTCGTTTAGTGCCTTATTTATAAAAAAAAAATATGCAGCATTTAATATTTGTGCGATACGCATTCCCAGTTAACAGTGCAGTATTAAATGTGTGGGGTTTCGTGTCCTGGATCTAACTTTTGTACAATGTATTAAATGATGAAAAACAGCTGATATGAACAGTAAACCGCGGTCAGTTTTATGGAGTTATTTTCAGTTATTTTCGAAGTACAGTGTGTGCTTTGACGCTCGACCTTGGTAGCGGTCGTCAGCTATACAGCTGCAGGTCGATGCAAAACCGATTGTTGACCCCACAAATGTATTGGCGAAGGCACATAGTACTTATCTGTAGACTTATATATATAATCTTACAAATTATATTTTTGATACTTAGTGCTTTATTCATTTTCAGAATTCAATTGATTATTTATTTGAAAATACGTAAAGTTAATTAATTTACGCGTAAATCATTTTGTTTGACTGTAAAGTAATCAAAGATTGTATAAATTAACCAAAATAGTAACGCAATGTATCTAGATGAACGTCTGTCGGAATACATGAAAGAGACAGAAAATATGAGAGTGAACGGGGATAAAAAGGTTACATTATTACAAGTCAAAATAATTCTTTAAGTAGAAGATCGACTTTATCTGAATCCTCAATTTTCTACATCGTCTCCTCCTTACTTTAAAGAAGAGAACATTACAATTAATATAACCAAAAAATTTATGGGAATCTCCGTGATTACATGCAAGTTTTTATTTTTATATTATAGTGCATACCTGGGACCTTATTTGAAAAAGATTTGATATTTTAAGTAAAATACTAAACAATTTGTTTTAACCACCAATATAATTAATCTTTATTTTAAAAATTCTACATGTTTCCGCAGCGATACTCCCTCTTCAGTACAAAAAATGTACTAAAATGAATTTTCAAGCACATACTGACAGATTTGCTAGTTATAATGCGAAGAGGTTAAAAATCAAATAAAGAAAGCACAAAGTATTCACAAAATTTAAGAAGAGAGGGATATTTACAAAATTAGTCTGATTATTTACAATATTTAAGTTTTCTGTATGATTATTTTTAATATTTCTAAGTCAGTGTTTTTCAACCTTTTTGAAAATGCCACCTGTTTAAAAGTAAAAAATTCTGGCGACCCCTCAGATCCACAATAAGATTATGTCAGCATTTTAAAAAAAGTTTAAAAAATAATTTATTTTCCAGAACTGGACTCTCAAGCTGACACTGGGCAAAGACGGGTACCTTCTTAATATCAATGTGTCACGTGTCTAGTGTATCAAGGTACCCCAACGGACATTTACAACAAAACTTACAATTTATTAATAAAACCACTAAACTTTTTCAAAAATCATTTGCAATTCTGATTACTGAATGAAATTACTTACCTTTGATATTTTTATATCTTAATTAAAACGACGTAATACAGCGTTGGAACACTTTTGCATTTCGCATATTTTTTTAGTTGACCGTGCTAAAACACTCTACTTTCGTCAACTTACACATTTGTAGAAATATTTTAGTGATATAGTGACGTAAATACCGTTTCTGAATTTTTAAAATATTGCAGGTATATCAATGCGCCCTTTGCATCAAAGTGCCCCACTCCCCCCTAAAGTTTTACCAACGTGTCTTATTTACACGCAGCTCCCGAGTCGCGTCCTACATCTGAATCATCACCATATTTAAAAAACTAACCCATAAACACCAAGTTTTTATTATACCCCCTTTCTCATTGAATCAGGTTGCGCGCCTACTGCACGCGTCGGGGTCATTACTCATTTGTATTGATTCCAATTTTAAAAAACCATTAGCTTACTTAATTACTTACTTACCATCACGCCGTTTCCCCGAGGGGGTAGGCAGAGAGGATAGAGCGCCATACTCTTCTGTCCTGACATACAACTTTCGCTTCGTCTACATTCATACATCTTCGCATGCAAGCTCGACGGTTGTTCAGACTTCTAACAGGACCATCTTCCAGTATCTGGTTAATCTGGTCATGCCACGTCTTCCGTGGTCGCCCTCTCTTTCTGGCGCCGTCAACACTTGCATCATATATCTTTCTTACCATTCTTTCCTCATTCATTCGCTCAACATGCCCAAACCATTAAAACCATTAAAAAACCATTAAAATTTCGAAAAATCCCAAATTATACTATAATTATTTAAAAAATTTAAACGAAAATTTTTTAGATCGTTTCATCTCACCACGAGCCTGCCTGCAAAGTTTCAGCTCGATTGGATCAAGGGAAAAGGGTTAAAAATCGATTCAAAAATTTTCCGGCAGAAAACAAACCGCAGACGCTACGAGTTAAAAGAAAGGGAGTTAAAATACCACAAGCCTGTTAACGATTTATTTGTTAAAATAAAAATTGACATACATGTCTTAAAAAAATTATCATCAATACACTTTTCCCTAGTATAGCAAAAGTCTTCAAACTTTTATGCAATAAAACAATACAAAAGGATTCGCTATGCATTGCAATATTTCAAAAATACAGATAAACGTACACCTTTTCTAACACTCCATCGAGTTATTGTTCTGAGCTGTCTTCGTAGAACACAGCGCTTACACTGCAAAACAGAATGTAGATAAATCTATATTTATGACCATCTCAATGTCGAATTCACAATAATATTGTGGTACTCATACATTTGACGTTTTACCCGCTAGAATTGGATCCGTAAAAATATTGAGTATTCCGTCAAAATATATTGATAGCTGTTCGAATTTTTTTTGCGTAGTTACTTATGTGGAAATTCATTATTACATTTGTTATTGATATGAATTGAAATTTTATTCCATTGTTCATTTAATTTAATGTCGTAACATTTTCGAGAGATAAGCACTCACTATTAATGACAGATTTCAATTTCATAATTAAAACAATATTTTTATATGTATTTAGGGAGAGTATAATTACTAAGTGGATCCACAAAGGGATAATTATTAATTAAGATAAATAACAAGAGTCTCAAAGTCGAACCTATTCATACGGAAAATGTGTGTGACTAACTAACTAACTAACCATCACGCCGTTTCTCCGCAGGGATAGGCAGAGAGGATTGAACGCCACACTCTTCTATCCTGGCATTCCACTTTTGCTTCGGCCACATTCATATATCTTCTCATACAAGTTCTACGGTTGTTGAGGCTTTTTACAGAGTTTTTCATATGTGTGGAAGTCTTTATATTATGGCCCAGGGCTTGTGACCTGTATGAGCTGGTTTAAGTGATTACTTTCCACAATGCAACGTTCACCAATTCCATCATAATAATTTGAATGGACCATGCTAATGACATTTATTATCCTTTCCATAACATAGTACACATAAATTTTGCAGCTGAAAATGATACCTTGAAAAATATAAAGTTATCACTACCAGTTTTAAAATATATAGTGGTTTTAAAGAAAGAATTTTCTTTATAAAAACGATAAAAAAATACCAGCAGTTCAGCAATCGGTCATCGCTGATTGCCTTCTGCTAGGCCCTGCGGGCGGCTCTACTGGCCGTTACGCGGCCATTGGTGACTGCAATTAGCTATCGACTATACTGGCCGCTGCGAGGCTGATAGTGGCCACTGCGCGGCTATTAGTGTTTGCGATTAAGTATCGCCCATTGCCTGCTGCTTTTCAATGGCAAAACCGCGCAATGCAAAGTGCGTTTTTGAAGCAATAATAATATTGATGACGTTATATGTTTATTTATTTATTTATTTATTTATTTATTTATTTGTTTACGCCCATTAGGCTTTTACATAAAGAGTATAAAATAAATTTCAAAAAGCACATACATTAAAAGTTTCAGGAATAGCACCAAATCATGAGTATAAAATTTAAAAATGTAGAGTAGGTAACGAGCAGCAATGCGTATAGGCTTTTACATAAAAAAATATATCATAAAATTAAAAAGAACATACATTAAACATATAAATTACAAGTAGCAAATTATTAAAGTACCAGGAATAGCACCAAAACATGTGTACAGAAATTATAAATATAAAGTACAATGTTGCCGTGTATGCCTTTGAGTTTAATATATTTCCAATCAAATGAATATTCTAACCTAAAAACTAAATATCAAAAAGGTAATTGCCTCCAGAAAAAGTAAAGTTGACGAAAGAAAATAAAAGTTTCGATGTATCATACTTAAAAGTGATTGGAATGTTAAATAATGTATATATATAATATTTCTACACATTAAATTATATCTATATGTTTTTTGAAATAATCTGTAGGTACACCCTAAAGAAAACCATACGATTTGATTAATTTTTGAAGCTGGCAATGGAAAAAAATGCAGCACCTCACATAATTATAAACTAATAGGGTTCAAATCGATTATGTAAAATTAATTTGCTTCAAAACAACTTAAATATTCTTGTAATTTTTGCAAGGTTTTCATCATTTTATTCGACTTGTATCAAAGCGAATGAATTTTTTATAATTGACATAATTTACTGTAATAATAATTCAACTATCTGCAAAAAATACGTCAGAAATATTGAAAAAAAAATGTAAACTTTGATACTGCATACCTCCATAACTATTAGTATTAGATCATGGTTACTTGAACATTTTAGTCTCACAACATTGGCAGCAATCTACCGGCCAAGTCTCCCTGTATGTTTAAATAAAAATCACGCTTCTTGTTCTCACTGCACGCCCTGCTATTAAGATTTTTCCGCAACCCACACGTGCGCACGTTGCGCGTCTCCGCATTAGTCAGATTTTTACGGCCGTCTCCGCAATTTGAATATCCGCGTATCTGAAATTGAAACAGCCTCCGCCTGGACCTCTCGGTATTCATACGTAATCTGGGATGTGCCCCGGTTACGGAGACAATGTTCATTACCATAATTCAATATCTCGGCAGATGTTTGCCGAGATGTATTACTCACTCGCGGAGCTGCGCACCGATGAGCCGCCATCTTAGTACCATCTCCGGCGAGGAGGAAAATCAATCACCCGAAGCAGGTTCCCGGAATCATGCGGGGGGCAGACCTGCCCACCTTCGGGGGGCGTAATCCATATATCAGAGGGCGGTCCTTAAATATGTACATATTTCTATTTTTCATTCCAAAAATGTAAAAAGATTACTACTCCACAACAGCGACGGTAAACCTTTCTCCGTAAGTGGATCATTTTTGATATTTTGTTTGTTAAGACACGTTGAGAGTTAAATTGTCTCTAGGCTTTAGGCTTGAGGCACGTTGAAAGTAAAATTTTATTTAGGCTTTAGTCTTAAGGCACGTTGAGAGTAAAATTTTCTTTAAACTTTAGGCATGTTGGGAGTAAAATATTCTTTAGGTTTTAGGCTTTAGGCACGTAGAGAGTAAAATTTAATTTAGGCTTTAGTCTTAAGGCACGTTGAGAGTAAAATTTAATTTAGGCTTTAGTCTTATGGCACGTTGAGAATAAAATTTTCTGAAGGCTTTAGGCTTTAGGCACGTTGAGAGTAAAATTTCTTTAAGCTTTTAGGCTTTAAGCACGTTGAGAGTAAAATTTCTTTAAGCTTTTAGGCTTTAAGCACGTTGAGAGTAAAACTTTCTGAAGGCTTTAGGCACGTTGAGAGTAAAATTTCTTTAAGCTTTTAGGCTTTAGGCACGTTGAGAGTAAAATTTTCTTAAGGCTTTAGGCTTGAGGCACGTTGAGAGTAAAATTTAATTTAGGCTTTACGCTTTAGGCACGTTGAGAGTAAAATTTTCTGAATGCTTTAGGCTTTAGGCACGTTGAGAGTAAAATTTTCTTTAGACTTTTTGGCTTTAGACACGTTGGAAGTAAAAATTTCTGAATGCTTTAGGCTTTAGGCACGTTGAGAGTAAAATTTTCTTTAGGCTTAAAGCTTGAGGCACATTGAGAAAAAAACTTTTTTTTTTAGGCTTTTGGCACGCTGAGAATAAAATTTGAAGATGCAATGAAATGCGCTCATACAAAAAACAATTATAAAATCATGCAATAAGCCGTATTATGCTATATTGAACTAAATAAACATTGAACAATAAAAATAAATTTTTGGTGGTAGAAATCGTAACGATTAAAAAATGCAACAATATAAATCAAATAAACTATTATTTAAATCACAAAGTCACTGAACACAAACTCAACTGGAATACAATTTTGTAATTCTCACTGTTTCGCTCACTATAATATTCCACTTGTCTCTGGTACACTTTATTCACCACATTTCCATGGCTCGGATTCGCTACTAGATTATTCCGCAAGCTGGTACTTTTATATTATTCGCCCTTTATCAATCGTACGGTTCACAGTACGTCTGTCAATTTGCGCCCCGCTCGAGTCACAATTTACTCGTCAATTCGCGCCCATTCAGTTTCTATGACTTTTCTTCTCTGGTTATCGCAGCTGTCGAACAGTGACAGTGAAGTCTTTCGCGCGCAGCTGCGATGCAATTTATGACAGTGTTTCTTTCGAAGCTTCTGGTATAACTTCGCGTAGGAATTCCAGATATTTCTAAAATATTTCAAAATGATTCAGACTTATGAGCCATTATGCAGAATCTCGTGACATTAAATAAAAATATGTTGTAAATGTTCTAAATCATACAGCGGCGAATACTCATCTCATCTCATCTTCTTCCCTTTATCATATTCGGATCGGGGACCTATTGCATCGACAATTATTAACAGTTTCTTATTACATGCATTTGAGCCCATAATTATAATATTGGACTAAGTCATGTTTCTTTCCTTTTGAGATAATTAAAGGTTTGCATTTGAATTAATTAAAAAATATTTTTATATTAAGCAACTCAATGTTTTCAAATTTATATAATGTGCTAGATTTATAAGTCATTTTCACGTATAAATTTTGCATGTAGCTTATAAGGAAGCAATTATTTAAGGTTGAAATCACTTATAATAAAAAATAAGTTTAACAATATTAAAACGTGATGTAATTATATTAATTACCTGAGTCATTCATCTAATGACATAATGGAAAATCAATCAAGGTTTGCAAGTACAACAGAGGTAAAAATACTGCAACACCGCGTCATAGCAGCTGACACGTGGCAAACTGACTTAGTCCACTATGAAAATAAACATAAGCGGAAAACCGTTGAGCGTTGAAACAATGCACTGCGTGTACTTCATATTTTTCACAATATTAATTTTTGCAACGTATTACATTTGTTTAAAACAGTGTGACACGGAATAATTAATAACTCATTTTTTTCGATTTCTTGACTTAAACCACTTCCATAATTATGGGTTCATTGTTCATTTATCTGCAAGTCTTTCACTGAGCTTCGGCATTATCAAGATATTAAAACTAAAAAAATGAAAACTTTTTTTCGTAAAATAAAAAATGCATTAGCTTGTGTACATTAACCAACTCTATCTGTTCGTTCGGCACTCAAATTGTTATAGATGTACTGGAGAATACTGGAATTCTTCTATTGCTGGCTTCGCGCAGTGTTCCGTACACCAATGTCAGTACCAGGACTCCATTGGGCACTGTTCATCATGGTTAACAATGTCAGCTATCTTGGGACTATTTCTTCCATTCTCTGCGATATCTTTAGTTAATAGTCCCGACTCACAACTACATCTCATCCCCATTCATACTCTTCGTGTATGCTCTCGAATGTTGAGATTATATATATAACAATACCATCTTCTACTCTTAGTTTACTTATTCACACCAAGTCATTCGCGGACGTCCTCTATCTGTGGTGCCATCAACGCTTGCATATATATCATACATATCGTCATAATTTATCTCTTCACATTCATTCGTTCCAGGTCAGACTACCTAAGCGACCCTTTCTTTAATCCTGTCCAATAGCTAAAATCATCTTTACATTTATCTATCCATTTTTATTCCTTTTGTTATTGCTGCAGACTTCTACACTCTATAGACGTCTACACTCTAGAATCAACAATCCTAATTTCGAATGTCAGTCTGTCTGTAACTCACTGGAACTAGGCTGGAATTATAACAACATGATGATGATGATGACTAGCCGCTAATAAGACCCGGACGCTCGATTATGGCACGTCCATAAACGCGTGGCCCAGGTTACATGCAAGGGTCATTATTAATTATTATTATATCCCGTGATTCATCACGGCCTTACGGTTAGTATAGGTTAGTATAGTATACAAGTAAAAAAATAACCTATAATGTCATAAATTCGACGTGAAAGTAAATATTTGCATATAGCCTCCATTCGTCCCTGTCTTGCGCTGATTGTGCGGCCTCCGTCCATTGTAGTCCCATCCTTTCCTCACACAGTTTCTGGAGTTGCCTCGCCCAACTGTGTCCGGGGCGGCCCACTGGACGTCTTCCCTCAGGAATCTCCCTCAGTATTTTCCTAGGAATTCGGTCATCAGAAATTCTAAACACGTGCCCAAGCCACCTCAGTTGCAATTTTTCTAAGAAGGGCAGCAGTAGTTTAATGTTCAGATCATTTCGCATTGTCGAGTTTTTTATTCAATTCCATTTCATAACTCCTGCCACTCCTCTCAAGCACTTCACTTCGGCCGCTTGGACTCTAGAGCGTGTTTGTTCGTTTAGTATCCATATCTGGTGACCGTACGTAAGCATCGTACGTATTCGCCGCTCTACCATATCGTGTAGAACGGCGAATACGTAATAGTATTTTTTTTTTAATTACTCTTATACCATTAGAATTGGTCCGCGAATCTTGGGTTCACTACCTCTTCTCTGGAGATATCTCTGTCCCGTCTCCTTATCCAGAAATTCAGACGAGCATTTCATAAATCAACGACTCGTAACTTTTATTCCTGGCGACTGGAGACTATATATAGACACGCTGATATTAATATTACGGCATTAATAAAAGAATCCCATTATTTGTTTCACTCTGAAAATGCTTTTATTCCGAAATATTCTGACACGCTCAAAATTTTCTGGAATGTTCCAGAAAAGTATTTATAAATATTATCGAGGAGAAAATTGAAGCGCAATACTGGAGAATCAAATATTTGAAGGAAAATAATACATTTTTAATTAATGTTTACTAAACGTCAAAGAGCCGTGTGTCTTCTGGGGTACTATGCCGTATTTTTACAACCTTTTTGGCCGACGTTTCGGATCTGATGTGTGATGATGGACCCTGCAACGGGATCCCAAACCTCGGCCAGAAAGGTCGTAAAAACACGGCATAATACCCCAGAGAACACACGCTAGAAGATTCTGAGTGGCCGTGAAACCCTATTTCCACACGTTCAGTGTTGAGGTTATACAATCTGTCGTGCACGATGCTCGTCTACTCGAATCTCGATTCTCGCGCGAACACACACAATCTCGTATATAATAGAAAGAGAGAGAGATGAAGTCGTATTTGTTTTCTACCAGTCAACTCCTACCACAAGCCGCGTTAAGAAACTTCGTTTCAAAAATTGTTAATTCGGGAATTTTCGGTCTCGTTGCCTTCAATAAGAAAAGGTAGCTAGTCCATTGTTTGCATTCGATACGAAATATTATAATTGTCACCGCACGCGTACCGCAAACCCACACCGCAATGCTTCCGACCCCGCTGAAGCAATAGGAATGTATTATTACAAATAGTTAACTCTGTTGTTCCGCCAAGTTAAGTTCAAACGTCCCCAAATTAACACCGTGAATGGTACAACAGCGGTGTGGGAATGTGTTGAGGTGAACCGTTATTTGTCAGGACCGCGCTGATGAGCGTAAATGTTTGTCAACCCTGGCTTCTGAGTTGTGACAGCGCCGACAGGAGTGTCACATTGCTGTGAGTAATAATAATCATTGGTATTCCTGGCCGTCTCTGGTTCGGGGAACAGGAGATAGCCAACATTTCCCGTACAGGAGAAAATTTTGATACTGCCATCACCATATCACACATGCGAACGCTGATTGAAATACATATTCAGAAGTATTTAAAATAAATTCGGGCGTATTCTAAAATTAACAATATTGCTGTTGAGAACACTGAAGCGGGATTTTTTCTAAGCATATATTTTGAAAAGATCGAAATAAAATATATATCTCGTAATCACAATAATTACAATCTATTCAGATTTTAAAAGGTATTTCGTAATATTATGTCAGAAAAGTTTTAAATCTCTATATTTTTATGATGAATTGAATTGAAACATGATAATTTCGTTATCTGTCCTTCTGTCTGTCTGACCGTAACTTCGTGTAACAAAAAAAAACAAATTAAACGGCCGGAGATAGGACTTGAACCCCGGGCCAGCAAACCCGTACCGGCTGTTTAAAGCCACAAAAACCAAAAAAAAAATACAAAAAAACACTAGGTTTAACCCGTCAAAAATGACGGTACTTTTACAAGTGGGATCCTAAAAAATTATTAATGATTTATTTATATAAAAAAGAAAAAACAAACTACATTTTCTATAAAGAAAAAAAGAAAAAAAATTAGAACAATTTTTTTCTAAAAAAAATAATTTTACTACAAAGAAGTTACGGGGATTGTATAATGAGGATATACATATATCAATCCATTTTTAAAATAATCCATCAGCTTTACATCACGCAATGAATCTAAAAACCTTTGAGTAATTCAAGCTATGTTACGTCTTGATAAATCCATCCATTTTTATATTTTTTCATATTGAGATATTTATGATAAATAAGTGTTTCATTAAGAATTAAAATAACTATTCATAACGGAAAAGGGGAAAATATTTGCCCATTGCATTTATGTGATGTGAATTTCTGAAAGTTATTTAAGTTTGAATTAAAGTTAATCCGCAAAACGTTCTTCTCTGTTGATGACACAGCACGAAGTCTAGACAGAACTTTATTACAGAGTAATCAATTTTCACAAATTATTAATTACTTCAATTAAGGTTTTGATGTAGGCAGCGGATTCCTTTTGCATACAGTTGATTGCTTAGAAAATGAAAATGAAGTTTACATTGTACGCTTAATTATAATATCATGATTGAAAATTATTAATATAATTAATAATGTCACCACAAAATTATTTTGCTACGTTTGAAGAAGAAAAAATTATTAATATTAATGAAGTGTTTTGCCAATGCTCCGTGAATTAATTTAAATATTTTTACTATAAAATTACATTTTATTCTTTGATTCTAATTTATATGCAAGCAGCACTTTTGTTTTTCTATTTCATTTCAGTGTAATGATCATTGATTTGAATTAAGGTCATTTAAGCCAAAATGGATTAGAGACACATAGGCTTTCTCACCAACTAAAACAGCAAGGAACGCATTTATAGGACCTATATGCGACCTATCCTCACACACGGCATTGAAGCGAAAGCAGATACTGTCAAGACAAAGAGCATGCTAGAAACAACTAAAATGAGAACTTTTGTTTTTCTATTGCATTTCAGTACAATGATCATTGATTTGAATTAAGGTCATTTAAGCCAAAACGGATTAGAGACACATAGGCTTTCTCACCAACTAAGACAGCAAGGAACGCATTTATAGGACCTGTATGCGACCTATCCTCACACACGGCATTGAAGCGATAGCAGATACTGTCAAGACAAAGAGCATGCTAGAAACAACTAAAATGAGAACTTTTGTTTTTCTATTGCATTTCAGTATAATGATCATTGATTTGAATTAAGGTCATTTAAGCCAAAATGGATTAGAGACACATAGGCTTTCTCACCAACTAAGACAGCAAGGAACGCATTTATAGGACCTGTATGCGACCTATCTTCACACACGGCATTGAAGCGATAGCAGATACTGTCAAGACAAAGAGCATGCTAGAAACAACTAAAATGAGAATTTTTGTTTTTCTTTTGCATTTCAGTATAATGATCATTGATTTGAATTAAGGTCATTTAAGACAAAATGGATTAGAGACACATAGGCTTTCTCACCAACTAAGTCAGCAAGGAACGCATTATAGGACCTGTATGTGACCTATCTTCACACACGGCATTGAAGCGATAGCAGATACTGTCAAGACAAAGAGCACGCTGAGAACAACTGAAATGAGGACTTTGCGCGCTATTTCTGGGAAGACTCATGATCGTGTGGGGAATGCAGCAATCCGGGAGGTCTGCGAGGTTCAAAGCGTGGTCAGATGGGGACAAAAGCGTCGACAATACTGATACTAACGCGTACAGAGAATGAGAACAACAAGAATTCCGTAAATTTCTCTGCACGGCGTACCAAATAGACAGCATCTACCAGGTAGACCCCCAAGCGACGGAGAGGTTGAGTCTGAATCAAGTTGATGAAGAAGGTTTTGTAACTAACCAACTTACTAACTAATCATCAAGGACTTTCCTGCGGGGGCAGGCAGAAAGAATAAAACCCTACATTATTGTTTTTTCAAAAATATTCATTCATAAGTTAATTTTTAAAACTTCAACTCTTTACAAAGAATTTGGCAAATTTGCCAAATATGATGTATGTGTTTGTAATGATAATATCTTCGAAATCGATTCTGTTCTTATATTATGTGCTTGTTAATTTATTGGATAAAAGTGATGTTTTTATAATTTATGCGAGAAGGAACTCGCAAATATTAATTTTATTCATGAATAAATTTGAATTTAGAAGTATTTGGAACACATACGATATTTGCGTTTTATATTTTGTTTTAAAAGAATAAACGTCAAACGGCTATTAAGAGGAGAGATTTTCGAAAAAAGAAAGATTATTTTAGAATGAGTTGTAGACAGATACGGAGCGTCGTATTCTTTTTAGATCTTCTTTTGTTTGGAACGCTCAAAAATATTTATCTTTGGCTATGCATTATCAAACTTTTTTCGTGTTTTTATTTAATATAAGTATATTTCTAACGATGACATCGCCAGTGAAAGTGAAATTTTAAAATCTTTGTTTACTTTTGTGAATTTTCTCGGAACATTTTGAAACAAACAACGTTTCCAGCGATAAAGTGTCAGTTTATTAGTCGACAAAGGTGAAAGAATTCGGAGAAATTATTTCAATTCGTCAGCGCAAGTTAGACAGTCTGGTTCCGAAAAAATATTGTTTTTGGATCTGGAAAGAATAATTAGTATTGGAAAATGTATTTTTATATTAATTTAATTCTCATTGCACAAATTGTACTCAATTTAATAATTTAAGTATTTGTAGGTGACGATAGGTAGTCACATTGTGGTAGACCTCTTTCCATTTAAGAAAGGCAATTGAATAGTACCAACTATTGAATAGTAATATCAATCTCGGTACTTAACAATTACTACAAAGGCAATGTTCAGCATTGATCCTGAATTTATAATCAATTTTATTTTATTAATTTTTAAATACAGTTGACTGAAAATAACTGGAAGGATTTGGTATATTTTTAAATTATGTAAATTGGAAATTGCTGGAAGGATCTGAAATATACTACTAGAGTCGCGAAACAACTGTAAACCCGAAATTGTATATAAGCGCGACGACGCTGTCGAGACAATCAGTTTGTTGTTACGTTTCAGAAATTTTACAGAAAACAGGCGACCGGTGGTGATTCAGGTTGGCTAGCAAAATACCGGCGACAATAAATTGGGAGAGTACCCACTGTTAAATATTGAATAAGTGCGACCACAGACGTGCGGGGCTAAATCTAAGTTCAAGGTCCCATCGCATATATAATAAAAATGAATATTACTTTATATTATGAATGTGTTAATAACAGAATGAAAGATAATTTATCTTTAAATAATAAGTATTAAATAAGATATTACATTTTAAAGTTTTTTACATTTCATAGGCAATATCTGAGAAAAAATGTGTAAATCAAAGACAATGTATAAGTTTACATGACAAATTCATATTTTTTTATAGACGAAAGAAATATGATGAATAGCTTTTTCTTTTATATATCCTTTTCCATGGTTCTTAAAGTAATGACTGACATTCAAAATGTAGGTATGATAAATTTTTTTAAACTTTTTAAAACTAAATCTTATTTACCTAATACTTATTATTTAAGTATTAATTATATTTCATTTTGTAATCAGGACAGTCAATTATATAGTGAAATACTCATAATGGGACCATGATCTTGGATTATGCCGACATGCGGATATTCTGGAAAGACAAGCGTGAAGTATTCCACAGAAGAGTAATTATTGCGAATTATTGTGTATTAAGAAAAAGTGCTCCAATTAAATTCGTGTCCAGTAATGTTAGTAAATAATATAAACATAAATTAGTTGTCTACCATCGTTACGGTCCTGTGATAATTAATTTATTTATTTATTTATTTATTCGAATTGAAACTTACAATGCATGAAGATGATAAAGATTGAAGCGTTTGAATAATATCTACTCCATACATCTATTAGTCGCATACAATAGTACCTATCTATAAAATTACTTACTTAAAGATTAATAAAACTTATGTTTGTGTGTGTGTGTGTGTTTGTGTGTAACTTAGTGTAATTGGAGCGTTTCAGTATGGGTACAAGGCCAGCATTTAATAAATTGATAGACTTCAATACGCCAAAGTTAATTATATCGCTCCATCACCTAAGTGCTGTACAATACACCTGAGTAGATCAATTAATTATATTTTAGAAAAAAATCTAGCCCCTGGAGCTACTTTATAAATGTCGTCTCAGACACTTGAATAATGAATCCGTTTGCAGATTAAAGATTTGAAGTTTTCGCAGCGTGGAGATGTAAAGTGCAGGGAATGGCGGGCAACCTTTTCATTAGGTTTCGCCCAGACAGGGGTAATATCGCTAAGTGTTCCTTCTACGGATAAAAGTAATTAATCCATTAGCCCGGGCGGAGGGGGCAGGGTGGTCCCGTGGGGGCGGGTGGGTGGGGGAAGGGGTTGCACCGATTTCTGCGATATTCACTTAAACTAGGCTTTGCCTAAGGCTCTGCGCAAGAACGTGGCCTAAATATGTAACATTCAGCTTGTATCTGAGTTGAATTGGAGATATTCAATAGACTTGTTAATATTTCTAATGCGTTGGCGTGGTGGAGTAACTATATTTAACAGAACTATATAATAATACTTGTTTTTTATTCACATCTTATTTTTTTGAATTGTATTACACTTCGACTGCCTAACTAAGGATTACCTGTTTGAAGGCAGTCGACTATTTAAATAGCAAAAAGAGAAGAATATAATTAACAATAATTTTTTTAAATGAACATATATATAATAAATTTTAATTTACGGGTTTACAGTTGTTTCGCGACTCTAGTAGTATAATCCAGATCCTTCCATTAATTTCCAATTTATACTATTTAAAAATATTTCAGATCCTTCCAGTAATTTCCAATTAACAGTATTGAAAAATTAATAAAAATAATTGATTATAAATTCAGGATCATTGTCTTTCTTAAATGGAAAGAGGTCTACCACAATGTGACTACCTATCATCACCTACAAATACTTAAATCACTAAATCGAGAACAATTTGTACAATGACAATTAAATTAATATAAAAATACATTTTCCAATAATATTTTTATCACACGTCATCTAAGTGAATTGCACTGCCTTTATATTTTTTAAAAAACAAATTTTTCTTATCTGACAGCTTAAAGTTTAAATCTTATAGGTTTAATCTTAAAGCTTATAGATTGTAGTCATCATTTATTCAAAAATTGGAAGAGTTATTTATGTTTTAAGCGAGCGCAGTAGGTGAATTTTTAAACTTCAATTTCAATATTATCTACCGTTTTTCTCAAAACCACTTTTTGAAAAACGTTTTCCAATATCGTTTAAATTTTTCACAAATCATACCAATAACATTATGAGCGAAAAAAATTAAAATAATACGTATCTATCATTCATCTACATGTTTCCACAACAACTCTCTAGGGCAAAGGCACTGCAATTAATAAAAATTACTAATTACAAATAAAAAGAAAACAATTATTAATAACATAGTGACAACCCTTTTGAAAGTACCCCTAGGCGACCCTCGACGCCCAGTAGGCATGACACCGGCTTTTCACACCGAGGACTCCGGTTTTGATTCCCAGTGAGGTCACAATTAATCTATGCGATTTACTCAAGCCTGGGCGTTTTGTGATGTGTTTCGCATCTGTTGTTGGGCATTTTAGCTTGTTGATGCGAAAAATATTTTAAAAAACATAAAAATCATGGAATTATAATAATCCTCTAACGATGCTCATTCAGGATACAACAAACTTCGCTATAAACAATAATTAATAATAATTATTCCTTTTAACTTATAATTAAAAACGCAAAAAAGGTATTATTTTACTATATTAAAGAAAACACATTATTATTGTGAAGTTGCAATTTCAGAACGAAGTTCTGTGAATTATTAAAAGAACTTTTATTAATCAATTACAAAAGATATACTTGAGTACAATTTGTGCAGTGAGAATTTAATTTATATAAAAATACATTTTCCAATAATGCGCCATCCCCGGATAGATTGGACGTCTGTTGGTTCGAATCCCGGTAGCAGAATTTTTTCGTTAATTTGTATGTCTTATCTATTTGTTAATAAAAATTTGTTTATTATTTATATGTGGGAAGAGAGAAGTGCAAGCGGAGAGAGGGGAAATGGAGATTTTGTTTTTCGCAAAATCCTAAAAAATAAGTTTGGGTCAGATAAAATTTGGGTCAGATCAGAGTAACGTAGACTTTTTGATGCCCCAAGGTAATATAAGTCCTTAATCGATGTATGCAAATTTGTATTGTTTGAGTTTAGACTCTACGCTATTTACATAACGTTCACTTGTTACGCACATTGACATCCTGAACCACTCGGAGTATCCGGGACTAGTTGGTGTGCACACAGTTATCTGGAGCTGTCTCATCTCCCGGTGCGAAGAGTTAGCTTCCCGATCTGTGTGTTTTAATGAGACAAAATGGAAGAGAAGCGGAGCTTCCGGCAGACTGCCGCGATAACGGAAGTGCTCGCTTTGTTCGGAAACTGCTACAGACAGATTGCTACAGGATTAACAATTTGCTTTATTATTCTCAAATCGATGGACTTCCGTACATTTCCTGACTATTTGTACGTAATTAATAAAATAACGTTGTTTTAAAATAAGTGTTTATAATTAAGAGAAAAGACTTTTTAAAAAACCAATATATATTTATTGTTTAACTAGTTGTAACTCATCAAAAATGACGCTACTTTTATATATCGGATCAAAAAAAAGTTTTTATAGTATAAAAATGTTACGGACGTTATACAAAGTTACGACTAACGAAGGACGGACAGACGGATAGACAACGAAATAATTATGCTTGATTAACATGTTTCGTGACTAGTGTTCCCTTCGTTGGGATGCAACGTATACTAAAAATTAAAATATGTTGTTTATACAGATTAAAAAAGAGTTAGTCCACAATACTGAATAGGTAAATATGCCTTGATTATGAGTAAAATATGTTCAAGCAAGATATGCAATTTTTTTTTCTTCATTATAGTACTTTCATCATTATAGTATTTAATATTGATTATTTAAAATTCATTCCCTATAATACAAGTCAATTAAAATGGTTAAAACCCCTCAAAAAATATTTTAAATAATACTTGCATTGTTCCGTGATTTTTCACGGTTGTACGGCTAGTATCTGCATAACTATTGACATTAGGTCATAATTATGTTGTTGTCGAGACCCGTTTCGACTCTAGCCGTACGAATTAAGCAGCACCCACCAATCGGAGGCTCGATGCAACAAACTAGGATCCGATGGCCAGCAACGACTCTTTCGCTGACCGCCGTAGCCATCGCAAATAATATTTTCTGTACTCAACGCCACCTTTGTAAATTTATGACAATTAATTAACACTAATAATCGTGAGTGTAATTCACACCCTGTAGTAATCTACCTACTCTGCTTCTGTTGAAACTTATCACTTCTTACATTCGCACTCATACAATACACGTCACGTGTCAATACGAAAAGTCTTTCTCTGGACGGGTGGACATTTTCTTTCTTTCAGAGGACATACACTCACACATCTAAGCCGCTAAGTTGTTTGAACATTTTTGAATCATACATAATCAAGGCAGGAATCACCTGTTAAGTATTGTGGGCTACCTCTGTTACACTTGTATATTGTTATGGGTCATGGCTGTGGGAGGCAAGATAAAACACCGGAAATTAATAATCGATTTATTAATTATTTCAATAAATTGACAATTTACACTATTTTACACTTGATCATTGGTCTGTGAAACACTTCATTATCGCTTGCTATAATATTCTGCTTAATTCTCGCTCGTAAGTACTTTGCCTGATATCTGTCGGTTTGATTAATCTACGCCTTGGTAACATTGTAGTAGCTGCGGCTTTATTTCTTGTTTAAGACACGTCGGTTAAAATTCAAAATAATCCTAAACTCTCCACGTACTATTCCAACTTTCATACAAAACAGGTTGGTTTTTCGAATCTTCGAAACTATTCTATACATTACCAGTTTTCGCGAGAATGTCCCCGTCGCTTCCAGATTATGTATTTCAGATGTTTTCCGAGTATTTTAGGGTGTCCCAGAATGTTATAGAATGTTCGAGAGATTTCGATCGTGTTGATATCTTCGAGTTTTGTGTATTTGTGGTCGGGTGGCTCAGATAGCGGAACATATCCTCTGAAATTGTGCGATTATGAATGATGCAAAAGTAGATATGCTTGAAGGCTTGACTGACTTTCGAATGAATGAAAGAGGACGACCATGTAAGGACGTCCTCGTAATGAATGCGAAGAACTTCGGATGCTTCTTCAAACAGTTCACTTGTATGTGGGTGACTCGCTGGGAAATTCTGAAGGGTTCTAGTTAATTCTATGTTCTGTTCATGTTGCATTAATATGTTTCTCTTGCACTGATTGATTATCTGCCGGTCCTGTGCCTTCCTAGTCGGATATCACACTGTTTTTTTTGGCGTTGTTTAATTTTCCCAACTACGGGGTTGTCAGTCTGACTTGAGTATCCATCCACTGCCGACTCCTGTGGCATTCGTCTTCTTTTAAATATGTATCAATGTTTTTTACACTTTTTCTTTAATTTGATTGTTTTTGTTTTGTTTTATTGGTATTCGTATTATTATATATATATGTTTTTTTTTAATATGTATCTGTTTATGGTGACATATCTGCTATTGTTATATTATGTAAAGTTTATTGCTGATAAAGACGTATCTATAGGTTGGGAAAGTGAATGGCTTTGATCTAGAGGCCGTGTCGCTTCGCAACGATTTGTACGATCGGCGCGGAGCAGCACGGTCCTGCTTGTTAGTAGAAAAATAATTCAACCTGGAGACGAGTAGGACCGATATGGAAGCTTTTGCTCTCAGAACGGTCCTGGGTAAGCGGTGGGTATCATTCACTGATTTCTTCGAGAGGCTCTGACAGTGCGCAGTCATCTCAGTATTACGATTTAAAGAAAAATGCGAGACACCAAACACTCCCCCGTTTATACCCTACATTAATTACTAGTTGAGTAATCCGTTACGTTGCAATGTACGGTTGTGACGTAATTCATCACAGCGTAAATTTTACGCAAGACTTTATTGTCGCCTAAGAAGACTTGCAGCCCTAACTGGTCACTAAACATAGAAAATCCATTATCAATAAAGTACATTTGGTACCGAGTTACGATTTCGTGTCAGGCGATACGCGGTACTATACGTTTTAAACAATAGCTTGGTATTTTACGGCGGCATGCACACGCGGTGCTTTAAATTGAATATATTTTATACTGCTTTGCATACTTTTTCCATGAATTTCCAATAGCGCTTGTATAAGTAAATATTTAGTTTCGTGTTACGTGTGTATTTATTACATTTATGTAAACCTAGTACTTGGAGTATTTATGGAAAAATCACATGACTAAATTACACGGGAGAATTATATTATACATTATGATACAATTACACAACAAAAATTACACACGTAAAAAAATACTTTTTTTTTTTAAATTAACCTAACTTGTCTTGTATTTTTTAACGTGATTTTGTTTGGTTACGCTTGTCTATCAGCGAGAATTTTAACCCACTTTCTAATCAACTATTTCTTTGTTGGTTGAGAGACATATTCCTGATGACAAAACAATTTTTATTTTATTTGATTACTTATAATATTATAGTTTCTATTAATACTATTCCTCATTTTTCATATTTACAGATTATCCAAATGAAAATGTCTTGAATTGATATGTAAAATTTTGACACCGGTATTTATATTGAATGAGAGATTAGATTCTAATAGTTGATTTGCAAATTCCAAAGAATTATTATTACTTAGACATATCAAATGCTCGTTGACTGAAATTCCAGCGATTTCTCGTAGGATAGGTGTGTCTAAATGTGGGGTCTAAATGTATATTTATTCTCGTGCGTTCTATCAGTTTCTAGTTGTTTCTAAAATATTCCAAAGCTGTATTTGTGCAAATCTTTAAGAATTAAAATCTCGCATGACATTTATTTATTTTTATTTATTAAATCCTAAAAGAAAATATACAAAATATAATATATATTACATACATTATGAGTATATTAAATCCTATAAAGGTTTATAACATAGGATGAGAAGTTAGACATGTGTCATAATTTACACACTAATAAAACTCAATAAAAACTATATAAATTAGTAACTAGTGACTATTATTAATACCTAGCTTTCAAAATAGTGACTCGAATGATAGTTGTACCATGATAACAATATAATTTATGAGGATTTCAGATGTTCTTGTGTTTGGATTATCCATTTTTTTTATTTTGTTTTAAGTTGACTTATTTACTTTGATTGCAAATTTTAATTCGGTGGGTAATAGATTGAAGTATTATGTAAGGGACTTTAATAGTACTTTTTTTTAGTAATTTTTGGCCCTTTTATCAATTAATGCCTGGATCTACCATCATATTAATTAATTTTTTGAGTACATTAATTGAAATAGTACTTCAATCCGACTTGTACAAACTGTTGTCTAACATTTAATACAAAACTTTGCTTTTTTTTAGCGAAATTTAAAATAAATTAAATTTTAATCGATATTATTATTAAGTTCTACGGGTTATAACCCGTAGAACTTAATAATAATATATATTAAAATTTAATTTATTTTAAATTTCGCTAAAAATAAATATGGAGTTCTACAAATTAAACACAAAAACCATAAATAAACAAAACTTTGCCCTTATACTATTTTTTTTAATATTCTCTCTTTTATGTCGAATATTGCTTTACAACCCTTGTTGTAGCCACCGCCCCACGCAATGATGCCATAGTTAATGGTACTTTCGAGCAAAGCATGGTATAATATTTTTAAGAGTTTTGAGTCCATGAAATATCGTAACTTGTAGCTAATAAATTGAAAATATCTAACTTTTTTTAATAGTTCTTGGACATGTACATCCCATTTTAAGCAGCTGTCATATGTATGCCTAGATACTTACAACTATCTACTCTTCTGATTATTTTATTATTTATGCTAATTATAGTATTCTTAGGTAGTGTATCACTGTAGCATCCAAAAGTTGATTATCATTTAACATTTAACATTATGAATAAATATTTTTGTATCAAAAACACATAGACATGTGCACTGCAAGAAGAAATAATATGGCATAAAGAAATGGCGAGTCTCGGAGAAAACACTCGCGGTAAAGACTCAAAAATAATAAAGGATTGCGGACAAGGAACAAAGCTGGAGCGGGAATCCCCTCGGGCGGCTAATAACCGGAAGCCAGGAGCTCCGGGGGCCAGGGAGCCCCCCCCCCCACACGGAGTCCAACCGCCCGCCGCGGCTTATTCTGTTTAGCTCAGTTTATTAAATAAGATGGCGATAATATTGCGAGGCGGGATTTTTCTCGCCATATATTACGACATTATTAGCCGGTAAAGGAATGAGGGAAATCTAATAAGAGGTATTCCGCTTATTGTATACACACACCTTCACATATAAAATTGTATTATAATAACTATTTCTAGCGTTTTATCACGTTTTATTAGGGTAATATAAAGATTACCCCATATTGCGGGTTTTATAGAACTACTGAAACGTGATATATATGTATGGATTTCATTTCAAATATAAAATTGTTGACCTAGCCAACACCAGCGGTACACGATGGAGTTTTTATATCAAAACAATGATAAATAAAAGCAAAAAATCGCACGATTGGTGTTTTTAGACAATTTTTTGTGATGGTTATTATTATTCTTGTAAAAATCAACAATAATCACTAAGATGTTGCAATTGCTGATTTCTCAATATTCAAACTTCAATAATTACTTGTATTTCAATAATTACTGATTCATTAATTATGAAAATAAGTAACGAAATAACGAAAATGTTTATCGAGTGAAATCATAGAAGGAATAAAATGAAAGATATTGTATTTCAATATTTTCGTTCTAAATAGCAAAGAATATAAAAATATTTATTTTCAACACCTTTATTTAAAAATAACACTTTTTAACAGATAAATAACACAATTAATGCACGGTTCGAAGACGACATTTTCAGTGATTTTTAGTCCGGTTTGCGCGGCAAATTAGGTTACTTGACAAATAGAACTAGATCATTCATTTAAAATCTTGAGATATAACCAATAATAAGCTTTAAAAACCCATAAACGCAGGTAAAATAGGCTAAATTCGCATATGTGTCTAGGGAGCGCAGATTTGTGCTCTGGCACCCGACCGGTTAAAATTTGTGTCCAGTGACTTTTTGTAATAAATAAAAAATTTAAATAGTTTTTAATGTTTTATTTACCTTCCACAGACACAATCCGTGACAATATATATTATGTTAGCATATTCTTTTAAATTTTTAACTCCAAAAAACCTAGTACCGTATCATAAATATGAATGTATACAGGGTGTTCCGTATCTCGACGTCAAGCCGAGTGATAGGCCAAGTCATAATAGTTATCAGAAAAATATTTAAAAAAATGTAAGTCATGTGTTTTAAAAATTATAAGCATTTAAAAATTTACACCTTGTGACGGTCTTTTCACTCCTGTTGCTACAAATCTTTATTTTTCTTGATTTTTTTTATTATTATGTAATCCTGAATAATGCTTCTGTAAGCTTTTGTCCAAAATTCAAAGCCAACTGCTCCAGCTTGGAAGAAAATGTCATCTTTTGACCAAACCAAGTATTCAAAATCAATACATTGCCCAGTTTTAACTGACTGTTTTTTATATTTTTTTTTTCTGGTAACTATTACGACTTGGCCTATCACCCGACGTCGAGATACAGGACACCCTGTATATTTTGAAATATTCAAAATGTTTAATATATTTTCTTTTCAAACATTTCTGAAAAATTACTTAGATGGAGGACTAAGAAAACCTTTAGATAATATTACGATGTGAAATTATCATCCTACAATTCTAAGGAACATTTACGGATTGTAAGAAAAACATTTATCATACGAATGTAAAAATAATATACACGGAATATTTTATGTTCTCACAATAATGAGGGGAAAGCGTAACGAGAGAATAACGCTTTGATAAATTAACGATTGCGCCATGAAAAAATACTTAAGATAAAATAATACGCCATTTTCGTACTACATTATGAAACATACGTATTTTTTATTGAAAAAATATTTTTTAAAAAGTAACCCATAAAAACCAAGTTTTTATTATACTCCCTTTCTTTGTAAAATATAACAACAATTAAAGACGAATTATAACATATAATATAACACTTAACTTATAGTCATTTAATATATTTCTAAAATGTCAGATGTATTGAGCTTTGATAAGAGACACTTCATGCTTTGAAGATTAAATTCTAAAAACATTTGTCAGTCAATTTAGATTTTCGACATTCGTACTGAAGTACCTCTTATGTATACCGACGGAGAAATTCAAATTAAGAAAATATTCCGCGACGTTATCGGGCCGTCGTTGCTAATGAAACTTTTCTAATGATCGCAATTATAAAAAACCAAAAAAAATTCTAAAAATGCGAAATTATACTATAATTATAATTTTTTTTAACGAAAATTTAATAGATCTTCTTGATCGTCGCCACGAGTCTACTTGCTAAGTTTCAGCTCGATTGGATCACGGGAAAGGGGTCAAAAATCGATCCAAAATTTTTTTTGACGGCAAGCCGGCAAGCAAGCAAGCAGACGGCACGAGTTAATATAAAGGGAGTAATAAAACACAAATCACTTTTTTTCACCACTTTATTAGATTATACAATCTAAATGTTTCGAGAACAACGTTCTCTTCTTCAGGATTGTTTGTGTACTAAAATTGAAATAGTTAAACTACGCAGGTGTGTTACGGCGAGGGGGGGGGTCAGAGGTGTTAATTAATTAATTCTAATATAATAAATACCCAAACAAATTTTGTGCACAACCCACTATTGAATATTTTTCCACTTAAGATTCCATCCCCTTCAGATGACATTCCTAATAATTAACACCTCTGGACCCCCCCCCCCCTCACCGTAACACACCACAAAGTTCAGAATAAAAACTATTCTTCGAAAAACGATATTTTTTTTTGTGTAATTTAAATCATTTAAAATGATAAAAGAGTTAAGGATATTATGTGTTAAATAAAACGGATATTTTAAACGAACCGTGTATTTCGCTAAGAAACAAATCTCGACGTTTCGCTGAAGTCTTATCCAGCGTCATCGGCATCCATTCGGCATCCACCCCCGCGGTGATAGGACGCTCTCCTAATGACGCTGGATAAGATATTTGCTTCTCAGTGAAATATATGGTTCATTTTAAATGTATTTTCCTTGACAATCACAGTTAGTATGATGCACGCTGGCAGGCACATGTAGTCAATATAAGTTTATTTTATTACATTTATATACAGAGTGTAAAAGAGATAGTCCACAATGCTTCATAAGTAGATTCCTATCTAAATTAAGAGTCTGCGGAGAAAGAGGCCCGCTACGAATTCTAACCGCACGCATCGAACGAATTTCACCAATCAGGTGCTCGATCGGGAACTACCATACGACCACCGGGAGGTCGTAATCTACTCGTGTACATTGCACTGTACTCCGCGAAAAATTTTTTGCCAATAAACCACCGTTTGTATGTGTGTAATCGTGAGTATGTTTCACCACCCTGTATCTTTTTACCCATCCTGCCACTACTGTCACAACACAAGTACTTAAAACGCGCACTCATTAAAGCACAATACATTAGAATGCTTAATGCGTCGCGTGCCAACACAAGAATATGTCTCTTGCGGGTGGACGCATCATCACATAATAAACCACGATAAATCTAAAATATTCAAACTAAAATGTCTTAATGTCAATAGTAATGGAGACATGAAATATCAACGTTTGCATTTTTTATTTCGATATTTCTGATTGATTTTTTGCAAAACGTTGACCTTTCATTACTATCGATTACTAAAAATTCATTCAATACAAATTAAATTAAATGATAAATACCTAAATAAAAGAAATTTTTTCAAGGTTTTTATCATAACGTTGAACGTATACACATATATTTTGAAACATATACAGGACATATCTCTTTGACTTTGACTTGTTTGAAACATATACACTCAGTAAATATTGCTTGGCTACAATACTTTGAAAGTAAATTCTCGCCAAAATTATGAAACGAAAACATTTAAGTTAAAATGTCCTTGTCTTAGCATTTTATTAAATGTCCTTATGGAGATAAGCGTCTTCAAAGTTTGTAATTTTTGTCATATTTCTGGATTCTTTCAAAATTTTGAAATATCACGAAACCAACTTGTACCGAATATTCAAAATTCATTCGCTTTAATACAAACCAAAAAGTGTTATTTTGTTGTGTATTTTTTTTTAACTTTCCATTTTATCTTGACCCTTAATTATTTTATATAAAAATTATATTAAAAAAATATGTGCACTGCGCTCAGTGTTTTGTTTTAAATTAAATGTTTATTTAACTCATTGATTTTAATTATTATTAATCCATTTCTTAGTGATTTTCTTTAATATTAATAAAAATATAAAAATGATATAAGTTTCACTGAAATGAAGATATTTATATGAGAAATGTGTATGGAAGTATTTATTTGAAAGGTTTTTTATTATTTTATTTTCTAAATATGGAAATGGTGAACATTGCGTTGTGTCGCGTAATCACTTGAGCCAGCTCATACAGGTTGTAAGCCCTGGCCCATTCTATAAAAGTCGTCCATAGCTTTGTCTCTGTGGGACTTCTACAATATATGTTAACTAAATAATAAGCCAGAAGTGGCAAATCCCAGTAGTAATTGTGTTTCAGAACAAATATATAATAGGCTAGGAGGATATTTAGTAGATATAGAGATATCGTATATATATATAAATAAGATATTTTTACACGTTAGAATTTAAAATTTTTATTTATTTTCTTTGCATTGGAGTTCCAGGTGGTGAGGATCCAGGTCAATCAGGTCATCATTATTAATAATATTTGATAAATATTTTTTAGTCTCCTATTAAACATTTAAACAAACAATTTTTACATACAATAAATATTTAACGTTTTACTTGTAATGCAAGTATAAATTTAAATAAGTTTTTTATTTAAATAATTTAAGAATTTAAATAATGGATGACACCAGTAAGACTTAATTTCATAACACAAGTGTTTAGCTAAATTTGGAAATATTAAAAATGCGACAAAGTTTACGTATTCGTATCCCTCATTCAAGCATTAAGCTAAATTTTAAAATATTAAAAATGTGACGTTTTTTGTTTTAAATAGAGATGCGAACACGGAATACGTGTCATATCAATATCTTACTACGCTATGAAAATAGGACTAACATGCTGGTCTGGAGTGAGGTTCAAACCCGCGATCTTTGGATCACGAAGCGAGAGTGATAACCACGAGACCAACAAGCTACTCTGCTGATTAGAGATAACGTATTCGCATCCTTATTTTATTTTTCAAGATAAATAAAGAAACGACTATTTCTAAAAAATAAATAACACAACCCTTCGCTAATATGATTCCCTGGTATCGAGGTTTTACTGTATCTTAACACTATTATATTACATTTAGCCCAAATCATATATTACATTGTACCCACCGATGTGGTAACTGAAGTTCTCGCCCGTATCGAATAGTTATTAGTTATCGTTATTACACACACGTGAACAATTAACTAACTATGTGAACCTACCTCTGGTTGTGACGTAGTTTCACCTTAGTTTCAGAAAGGGTGGCGTAGAGGGCTAATGCGTTCCGCGGCCCGTGGGTGGCGTTAACCAAGGCTTTGATTTCTGATTTGCAATCAATCATATCATTTAAATATGTCAAATATTATAACCTTGTCACTGCGACCTTTCTACGGGCGCACAATGCAACTAATTCAAATAAATTAGTGACGTTAGCAAGGTATATTTAATTTTGATTATCTGTTCCAACGGTAAAATGTCTACGCAATATCGCCTTCGTTTTCATTTATGGGTTTCTCTACTAACTGGAAACTCGTTCACACAACGCATCCCAATCCTATTTTTCTTGAAAATTAAGAAATGACATTATTTTATTATATTTAATACTTATCTACAAAAAGCAATAATATTATTTTTTGAGTTATAGCCGATTTTGTAAAAAATATTACAGAGGATTTTTTTCTCACCCGGAGGACTGTTTATATGCAACGAAACACACATTTTTGTCAGATTTAATAAATAGACTTTTTTTGATTTACCATTACGTTAACATAGCGTGTCACATTCGATTAAAACAAATGCTAAATGAAACCTATTAGGATTGAATTTTCATACAAATTGTATCCAGGGGACTGTTTGAAAATTGTGCGGACAGCATTTGAATGCACGTTTTTAGTATTAAAAATAAATACATATTATATTATTGTAATAAAGGAAGTAAATATTTTTGGTAAGACATGTCATTCTGGAAATGGAACAAGATAGAGGACTGTATCATGAGAATTTGAAAGAATTTATTAGAATATTCCAATGTTATAATATCAAATGAGCATGATGCCGCTAAGAATAAGTAGTACATTATCGTTATTGATTTACAAAACTCATTATTAACATTGCCAAATCAGTAAAATGTTCTTGGGACAACGGTTTTCCCGCTAGTGGAGAAACATCCTTACATGGTGTCTATTGGATCATCCCAACTATAATAATTTCGTTGTCTGTCCGTCCGTCTGTCTGTCTGTCTGTCCACGTAACTTCGTGTAATGTCCGTAACTTCTTTATAGTTTTTTTTAAAGTAAAAGTTTTTTTTTAAATTACGTATTTTTTTAGATTTTTTTAAAATGTTTTTTTAACGATTTTTTTTAAATAAAATAAATAAATGTTTATTCCTTAGGAACTGACATGTAACTGTACCGTCATTTTTGACGGGTTACAGCTAGTCTATCATTAAAATTTATTCTCCGAATACATCAGTTCTGCTTTCAGTAAGCCTTCCCCATGGATCACGGGAACCACACATATTTTATAAACAGTATCGAGGTGACACAAAAAATCATTTTGAAATACCATAATCAAATTGTTTTTTCTAATGGTGCTGGTCCTGATGAATTACCCTCTATCCACATTCAACAACGTGCGAATAGTCTTACCCCACCTCTCTGTTTAATTTTCAACCGTTTTCTAACCGAATTCACTGTCCCTTTTCTGAATATTCGCATCTTGGCAGATGTTAGAGGGGTACTTACGTGCGAAACGGAGCGGGTCCACATACCGACAGACAAAAGTGCCCGCGAAGATTCAAGTGACGTAAATTAGTGCCTACCAGTGTGAAATATTCTTGAAACTTACTTACTTACCATCACGCCGTTTCTCGAGGAAGTAGGCAGAAAGGACAGAGACTCTTTTGTTCTTACTTACAACTCTCGTGTCTCATCTGCATTCATACATCATCGTATACAAACTCGATGATTGTTGAAGCTACTAACAGGATAACTTTATTTATTCATTTATTAAGGAATCTCAACAATTTTTTAAACATATAATATAAAAGCAAAGTATTCATTTCATAGACCAATTAAAAAGATTCACAGATATTAAGAACAAAGTTAGATCAGATATTTTTAAGTTTTGAATGAATTAATGAATAGTAGTAAGCAACAAACAATATTAAGACTGAATAATGGTAAGTGATTGAATGTGAAAAAAGAAAAATTATATCAAGAAATGAGTTAAATAATGGTTGAAAAAGGATGAGGAGGTAGGAGTCAGGATAGAGGTGGAGGAAGAGAAGATTAGATATAGTGAATGAGTGGTCAAAGTCGATTTAGTACATGTAATCGAAATCATTCTTTTAAATTCAGTAAGACCAATGTTGAAGAGGTCAATATCGATACAATTATTATTGAAAGCTTTGTATTTTGTGTATGCGATGCTCTATTTCTTGGAACATGGAAGAGCACGTTTTGTCGGGTACGTCTGCAGGGAACACGAAAAGAGATTAAGTCCAGTTGATTGGGACAGTCGAGATATCCTCTCAGTAGTTTAAATAATAGTGTTAGATCAGAACGTGCTCTTTGCTGTTCCAGAGTTTTTAAGTTGTAGAAACGTAGTGCTTCGTGATAAGAGTCAAAAGATAAGTTAAATCTAGTGTTACCCTCCAGTAACTGATTAATCTGGTCAAGCCACCTCTTTCGCGGTCGCCCACTCTTTCTGGGGCCGTCAACACTTGCGTTATATATTTTCTGACCATTCTTTCTTCATTCATTTGCTCGACATGTCCAAACAACCTGAGCGACCCTTTTTTCATTCTATTAACTATGCTTAGATCATCTTTACATTCTTTCCTAACATATTTGTACTTTATACTATCATAAATGAATATTTTAAGAAAAACAATAATTGTTAATTTAAGAAAGGTTCTTCTATTAAATTCGTGTCCAGTAGCTTTGTATAATTAATTATATAAATTTAAACAGTTTTTAATGTTTCATTTACCCTCCACAGCCACAATAGCGCGACGTTATTATTATAATATTTGCCTCAGAGATTACCACGAAAAGAAAATCTTGTCGAAATTTTTATGAGATTTTTGGGATTTGATTTTTATGAGTTTTCCCCCACAACCCCTAAGAGAATTCGCATAATGCGAGTTTTTTGTTTATACTTTGTAGTGGTTGAAAATATTATTTCAAGGGAAGACTGAAACAGGGCCCGCTTAAGAGCATACATTACGTGAACACCGCAAGTAAGGCGGCTTAAATTTAAGTGCTCGTTTCCAACCTTTTAAATGTACTATCTTTACATATTAAGGTTAACGTATAGTGGTTCTTGAGATAGGCTTAAGTGGATTGACAGATAAGATTGAGCCCCCCAGATACTGAGAGGGATGTTTAAGTTTCAAATAAAATGATATAAAATGAAATAAAACAATCACCATCAAAATGGGGGAAATTAAAAAATATATATTTTTAATAAAAAAACACTTTGTTTGACACCAATTTATTGAGTAACTAACTAGCTTACCTGCGCGGCTTCGCATGGGTAGATTTTTAGTAACTTTTAATCAAATTTTATCAATTTAATGTATTAACCTTAACATATACATACACGGGGTGTACCGGAGCTAGCAGCAGAAACTTGGCCGGTAGATTACTGATTATGTGATGAGTCTAAAATGTTCAAGCAACCATGATCTAAAATCAATAGTTATGGAGATATGCAAAATCAAATTTTGCATTTTTTTTTCCAATATTTATTTTATGTAAAAAATAACTTTTTTCAATTTTTGCAAGGTTTTTATTATTTTATTTGACTTGTATTAAGGCGAATGAATTTTTCATAATTGACATAAGTTACTGTAATGATAGTTCAACTTTTTGCAAAAAATAAGTTAGAAATATTGAAAAAAAAATGCAAATTTTGATATTGCATATCTCCATAACTATTGATATTAGGCCATGATTGTTTGAACATTTTAGACTCATAACATAGTCAGAAATCTACCTGCCAAGTTTCTGCTGCTAGCTCTGCTACACCCTGTATATCGTCGTAAACTTTTTTATAGATTTTCTTGATTTCTGCAACTTCTCTATAGAAAGTATTTAAATATCTCTTACCGTAAGGCAGCGTTCATAAAAAACGCATCGCTCGATCATTTTCTTATCGATTTTAGTTGTAAAATAGGTCACCACGAAAATTCATTTTATTTATACGTGATAATATATGAAGGAGTCTTTGTCTACCCTGAAAGTCCATTCTAAGTACTGGTGAAAGAATTTTTGAAATCGGATGAGTAATTTCGAAGATTACTTCCTACATCCACACTTACAAATTTTACATCTTTGTATATTAGTATAGATTACCAACAAGTTTCGGCTCACGGCTGAGCCGTCATCGGGGTGGAATATATTGTAACGAGATGCTAAAATGAATTTACGCACTATGTCACCTGTCATAAAACTATCGAAGAATCGAGAACACGTTCTCCTAAACACTAGATAAATCTAGAAGGTTCAATATCACAATTTTTGGATATAAATACGGTGCCGGCAGTGCGATAACCCAAGCAATAAATAAGTGAATGTGAAGTACTTTTAAGTACTTACCTTTGTGGCAAAGTAAACCGAAGCGATTAAAACATGAGAATCAGATGGAATGTTCTATTGAATGTGAAATACGTTTTGCCCAGCGATAATAAAGTACCATTGATATATTGCGAAATAGTGTAATTTAAAGAATAGCGTTAAGTTTAATAATTTTAGGTAACTTTGTATATTGAATGGTTAATTAATCAGTAATCGCAAATTAATTTTAAGCGTTTTCATTCATTTCTCCCGCATCCACGACACGTGAAAATAAACTAATTACAAGTAGAATTACAAAAAATCAAGAAAGCATTAAATGAAGAAAGAGACAGAACGTTCACTTTGTTGGGGGTAAGGTAAGAGAGACCGCGCATGGATAGGTGTAGAGAATTGGAAGAGGAAAATATCTAGAATTGGGCTACGTGATAAATACACGATTAAATTTATAGCTAATTTTTAATTTATTTATTAATTTATTATTGTTAAAGCTAGTAATAAATAAATAATTAAACAACATTAATGTGTGGTGTAAGTTTGGAATTTGTTATAAAAAATTTCAAAATATAAAGCGCATATTCTCAGGAAAAGAGTGCCTGCAGTAATCTGTGCTTGAGCTTGAGTCGTATGACTTGACTTGACTTGAGTTCTCTGGTTGTTCGCAAATGTGAGCGGTGACTCACGGGGTGGCGACCCCTCGTTGAGTGTAGAGGAAGTAGTTCCCGACACACATTACATTCACAATTATTAAACATGACATAAATTTGTGCTTAAATCAGAGATAACCGAATTACGAAACATCTTAACTTCCAGTCAAGTACAATAATTTCGAGTACAGTACCCCGATTTCGCGGTTCGTAATTTTACGTACTTTGGATATGTGGACAATATTTCCTACCCATACATCTTACGTGGGGTACAAAATCAAAAGCAGCAATATTCAAAAATAATAATGCAGTTATCAAGGATTATTAATTTATAATGTACCGAAATCGAGATTTTATAGGAAACGTAGCCAATAAATTTAAAGGACACGTCATTTTGGAAGGGATGGATATATAAAATCTAGAATTCAGTACATTTTAAATAAATTAGTAATCCTCGGTGCATTCAAAAATTGTTTTTAATATTTTGGATATTGCTCCTTTTATTAAAGAGTTAAGGTTGTTATTACGGTCGTTAGACATATTTAACTGTAAATAGTTTCGGATATTTTATACGAACCGTATGAATTTCCGAGAAGCCCGAGGAGCGAGAGTCCGACCTCCACCTCCGCAAGTAAAGGTCGTCCTCCTGATGACGTTTAATAAGTATTCAACGAAACGTCGAGATTCGCTTCTCGGAAATACATACTAAACTATTTACAGTTAAATATTGCTCCTTTTACTTTTATATTTCTCATTAAATTTATCTATCCCTTTCAAAATCGTGTATCGTATAAATTTATGAGCAATTTTTCCTATAAAATCTTGAATTCAGTATATTATAAATTATTTATCCTCGATGGCTGCATTCAACTTCTTTTTAATAGTGCTGCCTTTGCAAAAGCAAAGGCCCCCCACATTTTATCCTATTTTTTAATATTTTTTCTCTGTTATGTTTACTTTTTTCTAATGTATTGTAACTCATTTTATCATATTATATAATTTAATTTAACAAAGAATAAGATAACTATTAAATTGTTAATTACTAGTTATCTTATTCTTTGTTAAATAACTGCCCCAGAATAGGTTTCACCTACTGGGGCTAAATGTAATTGTGATAATATTTAAATAAATATATTACCTCGGATTCCTTATGAATAAAGTGCATACTGCATACTGTATATTATCTTATTACTTACTGTACATGTACGCCCCTCGTTTAAACTGTCCACCATTTGAACTCAACGTTTTAATGTTTAATTTTAAATTATTGATAATGATTATAAAAAAATCATCAGTTGGTAGACCTCTTTCCATTTAAGAAAGACAATCGAAAAAGGATACGTAAGTACGTGTGTACGAGGCACATTATTTCGTTGTGTTGGAGTTTGTAGCCATAAACACCAACACAACGAAACAATGCGCGTCGTACGCGCGGCTTACGTATGCTTATTCAATTGTTTTGCTTAAATGGAAAGAGATCTACACGATTACAATTTAATATAGTGTCATTAAGAGAATATTTTTCTATTAGATAAAGATTATAAATGAATGTGAATTAGTCCGTCTGGATTTGTTTTATTTTATTTAGTAATTTATTAATCCTGAACTTAATACATATTTCTGACAAAATGAGCCACTCATCTCACTAGGATGAATCTGTACCGAGATAAGCGGCTTAATTAACAATACAATGAGGAAAAAATACTATATGAAATTAATTATTTTCTCAGGTATAAACAGATAGAAAAAACAAATAAATATTATTAAATACAATTTCAGAGAGAACAAATAATATTAAAAAATATATCTTTGTTCGTATATATGAAATAATGAAAACATACAGTCCAATGAGCACATAAATCAGTATCCCTCGAAAATATGTGAAGAACATAATATATTGTACTTCATTATTTCAGGTATTACTGATTTTAGCTATATCGAACGACCTACGCCTATGTGTGCTATTCTAGACACTGACAGGCTGTCATATCGGCATTTGTTATCCTAAAGATACTAGACGTCTTATGATTATTCAGGATGTCCGCAGATGTGTTTTCAAGCAGAATATCCCGGCAGACATTTTGATTAAATATGCGTCCTGTCTTGTATGTAATACAGATGATGTATCAATAATTGTATGAATAATAGTGATTCCACATTCAACCCAAAAAGCAACGAAATTCCACATACCTATAGATTAAGAGTTCATTCATTCATTTTAATAAAATAACATTATTATGAAATTATTATATGACCATCAGTAATCCGTCAATAGTGA
>JADDOH010011817.1:0-59165 GCA_016648135.1 Agrypnia vestita
ACGTGATAATATTTATAACGCTTAGTTATTAGGTAACATTTTGTCGAGTACTATACACGCAAACCGTTGGGTGTATGTATTATATAATAGCTGTATGTATTATATAAGGAACAACTGAGGAAAAACTCTTCCGTTTTATCTCGTTCAAGGCACAGTTGTTTTTACACCACGCTCCGAATACTTCTGTCCAAAGTTTCGTTGAAATCCAATAAATACCGCCGGAAAATGGAAAATCTTTCCAATTCGAATGGAAAAACGAAAACTTTTCCGGTTTAAGATAATAATAAAATCATTTTCCGAGTGATGAATACGGCTGGCGGATCGGCGAGAAAGGGTCTGAGCTTTTAAGGAATTAAATTTGAATAAATTTAAGAATGTGTTGGATTCTGCAAAAAATGACTTTTGCTTCGAAGAGCTCCGTGCCATCCGGAGTATGAAAATTTTTACCGTTGAATATGAATGAGTTAAAAAAATAGTTAGTTCTTTTCTTTTTTAAAACCGTTTTATTAATTCAAGAATTTACATGTTTTAATTTTTTCTTTTATGTCAGAACAAAATATCTGTTACCGTCTAATTAGTACTACAAAATTTCTCCACTTTGATAGTTGAGTTCTTCGCTATCAAACATAATAAACTGTGATGTGCCTGGTAGGTAGTAGGGCATCGGGTCTTGAAACATTTATAATAATTTAGTATAGCTCCTGGTCCGGCACCAGAGTTAGACAACCCATGGGGTGTTTGTTGAATATATAAGGCGAAGCAAATCTATAATACAAATCTTTCCATTGCATCTCAATGTAAATCATATTCTTATCACGGCTAACGGAGTAAGATGACCCTAGTGTGGGTCCTACTAAATAATGAAGGTTAGTAAGTAGCAAAACGTCGCGTTCAAAATACAATATATTGGATTATTAAATATTTTATTATTCTTTTATGTGAGCGCGCGCGATCGAGCGGCTGGATGCAACCGGTCGACTTCAACCATATGATGTAACGATACAGTTGTTAAAAATTAAATATTCTATACAGAAATATTACTACTACTAAAATTCAACTTTTCATATGAAATAATTTTCTTACTATACGAAAATACTCTATACGATAAATTAACTAAAAATACGTATTAACTGAAAATAATTATTCTGTGAAAATTGTGCTTTTGAATGCAAAACTAACTAAAAATGTTAACTAAAATATTTCTAACATCTTGGGTTCGCAGACGAAATTGACAATACCTAATGCCCTTTGCATTTACTAAGTATATTACCAAAATAGCCACAGCTATATCATCCTGTCCGTCAGGGACGAAACGTAAAACACAGTTATACTCCTAAAAGTGCTACCTCTTACGCGACAAAAATACCTATTGCAGTCGGGCTATGAATATGAACTATTTCCGCCTCATAATGGCACCTGGCACCAATACTAAAAACCTTACTAGAGATAATAAATGCGACTAAATCTCGATAAATACAATATATACTATTCGTAATACGTCGTTGAATTGGCACATGATTCGTCTAATGAATGAAGGACCCCGTTGTGTATCGTAATAACTTCAAATTCTTTTATAGGAGCAGTGTGGAAACAATTGCATAATATTACGTAATAAAAACATCTAACGAACCTAATAATCTATACATTTATGTTACAATAAAATACGTTCACCAGAAGAATTCGTGTATTCGAAATAAAACATTTCCGTTTGGAGACAAACCAGTAGAATTGTTCAAATGGTGCAAAGGGAAAAATTCACACATATTAAATAACATTGAAATTAATAATTATAAACACTTTGTATTAGCAAATTCTTACCTTGAATGGTTTCGTCTTAGACGTGCATGAACCTGTTCATATTAATTCCTGGGGAAAATAATACATATATTTGATATCTACGAAATAAAACATTTTTGAAGCAAAACTTCTTTATAAATAAGTAGATAAGGTCTCGGGGATGGTTTGTTCGAAAGGATTCTACAATAACCCGTGAGTTTATATGAAATAATAGTTTCTTTGAATGCTAAATTTTTGTTTTAAACCCTCAGCTCCGCGCCCGCCTAAACCCGGTGACCAGCTTCCTAAGTGACTAAATGGCCCCCCTTGTTCCTCCGGAACTTACTGCATCCCGAAACTCTATCTCTTCTTTACGAAATGTGATCCTGTGACGCCCTTCTTTTAGGCTAATAATTGAGATGTACGTACTCTTTTGGTACGAGTTTCTGATGATAGGTGTTGTCTTGAGGCGCCTTTCTTTTAGGCCGGTGTTTGAAGAATCATGTACTCTTTTGGTACGAATTGATGACGACATTAGCCTCCTTTGCGGGCATAGTCAGCGATGTTTCAAATTATTGTGCAATCTCATTATGCCTTTTCAGAGCGGCGTCCCACGATTCTGCATCTTGCAACATTTACTTTGGACAAATGTTAGAGTGTTAGTAACATATTTATAATATCCCAGCTACTCTATATGAGTGAATGAGTTTATACTGCATCTGGCTCTGTCTTTTTACAGAGGATGAAATAGAAGTAAACGTTTTCTATTGAGATTTCATAGCATTCAGGCATGAAAATCCTTCCAAAGTCAGAGAATTCACGACGTTGGTTCACGCTGTTTTTGAGCAGGATGAGGCGCGAAGGTCGAGTCTAGTGGCCACTCCGAGGTCCCGCTTTTAAGAGTACCTCACATGGGCTTGCGCGAATTCCAGGCTTATGACACGAGCGTCATCCACAACCTCACCTAGCTCAACGTTCATAAACCAGAAAACTCCAATTTCAGTTAGATCTCCCCATTCTGTCCTTTACTCGTCGTTCTGAAGCTACTTGTTAAGCCGGATATACCGAGAGGTACTCAAACCATAAAGAGTTAGCTGAAGACTGGATTGCGCAATACTTATGCAACACAATTATTATAAGGCTACTAAGCGTTTCTTATAGAATTACATGTATTCAATTATTAGTAAAAATAGTATGAAAATCCCCATACTTTAAAATATATTCGTTCGGAAGAATTTCTCGTACGATTTGGATTGATATCTGGTTATGCAATACATAACGCGTCGACAATTATTATGAATCTATTAAGCACTGCTTATAGAGCTCCGTAAAATCAATTGTTAATACAAATGGTATGAAAAATCCCCATGCATCAAAATATATTCGTTTGGGAGATATTCCCGTACGAATTGAGCCAAGATCACACAAGAAATCGTGATATTAATTATACATTATTGCTCCGATTTTAAATCTTCCCAAAATAAATACATTTCAATAGTGAAAATAATTAATCGATAGATAATATAAATGTGTTCCTTAGCTGTTACACAGTGGCGGTATGATCCTCTCTGGTACTGATGAATGGTAGATTCCTCCATACGTCCGGGCAGCAACTCCGTCCGCAAATGATGTTCTGGAACTCAGGGCTCCGTCGGTAGTCTGTCGGGCAGCGCTCCCGCTCGCAAGTCTGGTCTCGAACTCAAGGGGCTGAGTATATCATGTTCGCTCCTTTTATAGGCTCGATTACACCATATCTCCGAAATCCACGCTAGTGCAGTGACTCATCCTATGCGCGATGACTTCACCGGCGGCGCTCGCCATTGGCCGGATTCAGTCATCGGGACGGTCGCCTCCGGCTCAACCCGTCGAAGGCAAAGCGCGCCTGTGATTGGTCCGTTTCGTTAAAATAATAGTAAAGCACCCGCTACACACGAGACTTGCTGTTCCGATTCTGAAATAATAAAGGCTCGTTCGCACCTACTCACAAGGTCGAGTCTATTAGGATTGTCATAAACAATATTAGTTTGACAAAAAATTATATCTAAGGTATAATAAAGACCTAAGAAATATTACTTGTATAGCTGAATATTCAATATTTTGTTAGCCTCTTGTAATACATGGAATCTTGAGAAGAAATATATCAGGCTTTTACTTTTAAACGATTCAAACCAGAAGAAATATATTTTTGATGTCCATACTTGGCTTTTTTGAATATTATTATTTTAAGATTTTCTAAATTTATTAAATCTATCTCTATGTCGACCATCACAAAACTTGTCAACTGTCTTTCTGTCCGTCTGTCCGTCCATCTGTCTGTCTCTTTGTCGGTTCGTAACTTCGCGTAGTTTCCGTAATTTCGGTCGAATTCACGGCTAAAAAAAAAATAAAACGGCCGGAGATGAAACTTGAACCCCGGGCCAGGAAAGCCGAACCGGCCGATTAATATGCATGTTGCATACCATAAATATATACTAGGGCTTAGCAAAGACGGGAAACAACGTTCCGTGATCTAGATTTAAATTATCCACGAACTTTCTTATTTAATTTGATTATGGGAAATAATAAAAATTGTGATAAATGTTTTAAATGCGTTTACTGTCTTAACTACGTGTTTTATACCATTTCTGCATAGAAAATGTTTCCATGGTTCAAAAAAATAATTTTCAATATATCGATAATAAAGTCCTTTATGAAAGGTGAGTTGTTATAATAACGCTACTGAGAAGTAAATGAGATTTGAAAATAGGAGGTTAAAATAATCCTAATCTCTTTTATTAATATTTATCATCCTTACGAAGCTCATTAAGTACTTTTGAATAAAACTTTATTTGGCGTTAAAATTTATTGTTAAAAATTAATGAATAATAAACACTATATTTATGATAGATCTCTTTTATTAATATTTATCATCCTTACGAAGCTCATTAGGTACTTTTGAATAAAACTTTATTTGGCGTTAAAATTTATTGTTAAAAATTAATGAATAATATACCATATATTTATGATAGATGTCTCATAAAGGAAATAAAACATAGCCATGAGACGTCTTTAATATACGTATATCTTGATTAATGATTTCAATATAATCGATAAAATCCAGTATTGTGTTCTTGAAAAATGTAAGTATACTCAAAATATTCTGAGTAGGTAAATAATTAAATATGTTAATTATATATAAATCAGCGAATTAATTTTGTTCTTAAACGAATAAGTAAATATTTATTTTTAAAATTTTTGAATACTACTAGCTTATCCTCGAAGCTTCGCGCACGTAGATTTTAAGTGACTTTTAGTCACATCAGATCCAGATAAGACACAGTACATGTGTGTACAGTATATGTGCTTACATTTAAAACAATTTTATCCCACAGACTAATTCGGCAGTAGAAAGATAGCAGAGCGCTCCATTCGCATATTAGGAGAAGCAGGAGCGATGTTCGACGTCTCAAAAAATGTTTTTGATTTCTTAATCGTATCAATCGTTGTAAATGTTAAAATAAATATAAAATAAATGTGAACGCACAAAAAAAAATTCTGTAATTTTTTAACACAGTTTCTGTGAAAAAATTAACTGAGGCACACGCTGAATAAAAATATTCTATTTTTACTCCCTTTATATTAACTAGTGGCGTCTGCTTGCTTGCTTGCCGGCTTGCCGTCGAAAAAACTTTGGATCCATTTTTGATCCTTTTCCCGTGATCCAATCGAGCTGAAACTTTGCAAGCAGACTCGTGGCGATGATCAAGAAGATCTATCAAATTTTCGTTAAAAAATAATAATAATAACTAACTAACTAACTAACTAACCATCACGCCGTTTCCTTGCAGGGGTAGGCAGAGAGGATTGAATAATAATAATTATAGTATAATTTTGGATTTTTTAAATTTTTAATAGTTTTTTCAAATTGGAATCATTACAAAAGTTTGATTATTAGCAACGGCGGCCCGATAACGTCGCGAAATATTTTCTAAATTTGAATTACTCCGTCGGTATACATAATAGGTACTTCACTACACAAATCATGAAGTGTCTTATCAAAGCTCAAAACATGTGACATTTTAGAAATATATTAAATTACCGTTAGTTTAGTGTTATGTTATATGTTTTAATTCGTCTTTAATTGTTATTATATTTTAATAAAAACTTGGTTTTTATCGGTTACTTTTTTCAATATTTTTCCTATATTTTACATTTACTAGAAGGCTTAGAGTGATATTCTGAAAGATTGTGATTAATAGTCTTTCGCCAAAAAATGTCGCATTTCTAGAATGGTCCAGTGACCCGGAATCAAGCGATGGGGTAACGTAGACAGCTTCGACGTCATCATCTCGCTAACTGAGGAATAAGTAACTTGACTAAACGATCCTTCAATCAGCTTCGAGTGTAATTACCCTTGATGCACTTTGTAACAAGCTAATATGAACGAAGAGTGAAATGAATAATATCGATGACATCATTCTTGTTTTATTTTGAATTATTTATGTAATCAACAGGTCATCAACGATTAAATTTTTTATTATGTACAAATTTTATAAAATTTAATATTTACACAAAAAAAGAATATTTTTATATTAAAACCGATTTCTGAATTTGACACGCACCCAATTTATATGTGAAACGTTTTTTTGTGTTTAAATTTGAGGGCGTTGTCATTGTGATATTTATTGTTTTGTGGAACCGTGTAACATAAAAAATTCACAATCCTCATTAATTAAGGTTGTCGAACACATATAGGATTATTTTTAACACTTAAATAGAACTTTAATGTCTTCTGCTGTTTATTTTCTGAAGGGAGTACAAAATTTTGACCTTATTCAGCATTTCTATCGTGACAAAACATCACTGCTTGGCCTAAATTATTTTTGTTGACACGACACATTTGCAACACTGTATTGGGTCAAGTATGCACGTCACCAAAATGATCTCTCTACATATATTTGTGAAATGATTGACTGTATTTGCGGCTAGTTTAAGAGTGTTATGAAGTTCGTAATTTTACTGCACGCACGAATATAAATGGCTTCGTATTGATATTCCGATACTTGTGTTGCTACTTGGTTATTCGGCAGCATTTCGTGATTTTAGTAATTTTTAATTTATTTAAATTTATTAAATTTAATAATTAAGAAGTTCAAAACGATTCTGTTTGACGTTAAAGTCTATTTGCTTGTTAATTATTTATTTTTGATACAATAAAAACTTACTTAAAAATGCTTTTAAGTGTGAATAGGGCAATTTTCCTTCACGCAAATGAGACAAAGGACCTCAAATAACCAAGGGGTTAGAAATTAAAGTATGTAGCGAAAACATTTAATTAAAACTAGACTGTTCCAGGGATGACGTCACTTGCAATTACAAATCATTACTGAAATAGTATTTCAGGTCTCTAGATACCTTAAGACCTCGAGAAAAAGAATGTTTTCGTCCGTATCTGAAATGTTGACAGGTGTTTTTCAAAAGATGGCGTTATATAAAGGCACGCAGATTTTGTGCTATAAGACATAAACATTAGCACTTATCGTGTAGCCCTCGTACAGTATATGATTTAATAAATTATTTAAGGTATAGTTATTGAAGATTGGCTCTATTAAATTAACCAAATTTTTGAGATGCACATTCACAAATTTCTAACAAAATGTTATTTTATTTACAGGTCTCTGAGAGCAGTTGGAAGAAAATGCGAAGAAGCGAAGTAAGAACGACTATCAGCTGATGGGAAACCGATCAAATAGATTTAATGAAAAGATAAACAAACTCTATAACTTACCTCCCGCGAGTCGCTTCTGGTATAATGAAAGCTTGGAATCAAATTTAAGTCCCGATTTAAAGGCTCATCTGGGTTCCGCAAAATGGAACAAAATATTACCATCTAATGAAGCGTAAGTAAAAGAGTTCTAATGATTTTTTCAATTATTCCCGGAATGATCGCATCAGGCGTCGCCCATCTAAAACGCCAATAATTCGGCTCTCCCGTTATCGTCAAACTCTTTATTGAAAAAGGGAGCGACCTTATCAAAGTCGAGCATAACAAATAGGTTATTACGAAAGAATGGATCTCGGAGTAAATGAACCGAAAGTGATTCCGTTTCCGCTTATAAATAATGGAGGGAAAAGGAGGCTTTGCATATTTGAGCGCGCATCGACGGGCACAATAAATAGTCTAAATCATGTCAGCGATGTCATCCCGCGCGACGGTGGAAATTGAAAAATTGTTAAAACGAGTTCCTCGAGGGGGAAGAAATGTAAGCAATTCACCCGGAGGAAATATGGTAATGTCGTCTTTTTGTGATATTCTCACAATACGATTCACGGCGCCGCTCCGCGCTTTGATAAAGCGCGAACATACGAGATATATTTAAAATTCTTCCAGTGAACTTTTTAGTCGGGGCGTCTGAACGTACCCTGCACAGTCATGGAGGCGGGGGATGTTTTGACTTCAAAAAGAAAACTGGCGAAAATAAGCACTTAACACGGCTGTCTGATGGGGCAGAATCAAAAAGCTCGAAGGTGACGTGCGAACGTTTAAATTCGCAACAAAAATACGTTTTTTCCTTCGACATTAAAAACAGACTGTAAACAAATTATTATTGTGGTTTTCTAGAGTAGAAAATAAATAAATGTACATTTAAATAAAGACCAACATGAGCTTTAAACAGTTAAGGTTTTCGAGTGTTAATTTAAACTTCGGTGAAACATTATCCTTTCAAAAATTTGTGAAAAAGAAAGCCATTCAGTGACGTTAGTATAAAAGTACAAAAACAACCTGTGAGACACTCTGCTACGCAAGATGATGCACGAATCGTCGTCAGGAGCCAATCCATCATCTACGTCTTACTCTCAGCATCCGATCTACAGAAACCCCACGTGCAGTCCCAACTCTCCGTCGGCATCAGCGTCATGCTGCTTCTCCAAGAAGAGGCCGCACAAACCCAACAAGAATCCTAGGGAAGACTCGGTGCTATGCTGCTGTTGCACTTGCCCGACTCCCACTTCTTCGGCATCTGTTTTGACGTGTTTAGGAGTTTGCATCATAGTCCTGGTCTACACGCTGCTGGGCGCGTTCGCGTTCATGGCTCTCGAAGGAACATTCGCCACGTTCAGAGAGACCGAGACCTCGGTGGCCGCTTCCCAACCGAACCCGAGCACGACAGACAGCCTGGTTGGGGCGGAGATTCGGTCGAAGACGGTGGAAAAGCTTTGGTCCATCACTGAAGACTTGAATATCCTGTACAAGGATAACTGGACGAGACTGGCTGCGCAGGAGGTGATGGAGTTTCAGGACACCTTGGTGAGGGCGATGCGGGGCAGCACTGGAGTCGGGTACAGACAGAGAGGGACCTTGACATATCTGCATGGGCAACAGCATCGCTGGTCTTTCTCCTCAAGTTTCCTGTATTCACTGACGTTGATCACGACAATAGGTAAGCTAATCATTAATTTATTTATATTTAGATCGTGTTTTATGCGTTTGATAAGACGCAGTAACATTTTAGCATATATCTTCGTTAGCACAATTTTAAGTTACATAAGTAAATGCTTAAATATATTATATAATAAATTAAAATAAAGATAAATTATCCATTAAACGTGTAATTAAACATAATTGTAAATCGAACAGTTTTTTCGTAATTATTATATAAATATGTTACCGCGATGTATTCCTCCAAAATGTCTAATTCAACCCAATCATTCAAGCTCGTAAAATCATTTACATCATGATCTACGAAGCTTTAAAGTATTCAATTATTTATCAAAAAATAATCCATTATATTCAGCAGCCAAATTTTGAATTTTCAAACAGACGTTAAAAATGAACCATGATATGTACAGCTACATGTAACCGCTGTTTTTTTTTTATAAGGTCAAAGATATTAATATACAAATGAATTAATGTATATTATAGAAATCTCACAGAGACGAAACTGTATTTCTTATGGGAAAGTAGGTATAGAAGTCATTTGGGTGTACATAGGACTTATGACCCAAATGACTTATATACCTACTCCCCATAAGAAATTCAGTTTCGTCTCTGTGAGATTTCTATAATATACATGAATTGATTAATAATGTCTCTTTGACATAAATCCAGCACTGTTCTGAAAGATTTGAACAAACTCAAAATATACAAATACATCAAAATCAAAAACAAAGCCGATTAGTAAATAATAATAGAAATAAATAAAATTTGAACTCATCGCAGAAGATGCGTTATCTTTGTTGATTTCAATACAATAATTTTATGCTGGCCGATTTTATCATTTTTATTAAGTAAATAATTTCAAAACTTCTTCACAATTAAAAGGTTATCTATTTAACAGAGTGTTAGTTAAATTTGTATAAACCACTACCATCTCGAGATATTATCATCCAGAGACGGATATATTCCAAATGTATTCTTTGTGATACAAGCTCAGTTTAATAGCGAAATATCGTTAAACTAAATGGTCGCGTAAGCGTGTAATACATGCTCATCATAGACAAAACTATATTCCGCCGAGAATCACCCCTCGTAGACACACGGTGTTGACCTTGGAAGCCTAGCACTTATCGTAAAACTTGTTAATATAGAACTCATTCCTAAATTGTATTTATTGATTTGCGACATTTTTTTTTTCTGAATAATATTTACAATTTATTTTATCACGAAGATATTTTTTATTATTACTTAACAAAAAAAACTTTATTATTCAAGTCCATAAAATATTTATACTTTGCATTCTAATGTCCCTCATAACCATCTATCAGACTCAACAATGACATGTTGATGGTGTGTTTGTTGAAAATAAAAAAAATAAAATTAAAAAAATCAGTGTATTTAAAATTTGTTCGGAAAAACACAACACTTACATATTCGAAAATTAAAATGAGTCCTTTCATTTCTTATTTGAACTTATTTGCGTACTCAGTACCTTCTAAAAAAATTAAATAACATTTTTGGGACCATTAAATCTTTCAATGGTCCTAAAAATTACTACATGGTGAAACATTATAATTTAAAATATATTTTACTGTACTTTGCAATACACACAAATAATATGAGTTATTAAATTACCTCTATAGTTTCGAGAGGAGAAGTCCCTCTCATCATCATTTATAGATAATAACTCTTATTATCTATACCTGATGATGAGAGGGACTGCTCCTCTCGAAACTATAATAGTAATTTAATAACTCATATTGTGTGTGTATTACAAAGTAAAGTAAAACATATTTTAAATTTTTAGGACCAACTTTCACAGAGTAAAATGCTGTAAGCATTTGCTAATCAATAAAGCTTAAATTTATCTAATTCACTCCTTCCTTTGCAATAAACTATATACCTACACAAAAATATGAGCTGTAAAATTACTGTCGATATTTCCTGTTCTTCTACTTTTTCTTTTATCCTGCAAGTTACTTCTATATCAAACATAATAATTTTTTCGTCTGTCCGTTCGTAACTTCATGTAACGTCCGTTATTTCATTCTAATTCACGACTTAAAAAAACAAATTAAACGGCCCGATATGGGGCTTGATCCCCGGGCCTCCAAACGCGAACCGTCAAAAAAAGAAACTATAAATATAAATTAGGACTTAGCAAAGACGCGAACCAATATTCCGTCATTCTTGACGGATTACAGCTAGTTTTAACTTATTTATTCATTTTTATTTGTTCTATCAACCATTTTTCTTTCTACTTATCTACTGATAAGTATATACTGGTAGATATCTACTGGTATAACTTGTGAATGAAATATTTTGTACAAAGAACGAAAAAAGGCTACCTACATTAGAATATAGTACCTATGTCTATATATTTAGCGAGGTAGATAGTGACTGAGAGGCTTTCTACATACTATGTTTCATTTATATGTATGTTTGTGTATTTTTGAAGCATTTAATTATAATGTACCCAATAAATGTCAATTTATCGGCAATAAAACGATGAGAAATGAATAACATATAGGTGCAAATTTAACAATATATGTAACAATCTAACATAAGTTACAAGTTACAAATAAGATTTTTTCAACTGGAGATTCCATTAACAGTTTTTTCGTACTTCCATGTATATATGTAGGTATATAAATATCATTAAATTTCGTCAGTAAAAAAGCCCTGTATCCAATATATACGAATTGGCTCAATTTATCAGTGGTTTTACTTTCTCTTCGCCGAAATCTTACGAATTTCTCTGAAAGTATCTTCGTTACTTTATTACTTTATTTAAAGCTATGCTATGTACAAGGTATAACAGAGCTGACCCATAATACCTTACAGGTATATTTCTGCTTTGATTTTGTGTAGAAAATTGCATTTTTTTCAATATTTCTGACTTATTTTTGCAAAATGTTGATCAATCATTACAGTAACTTATTTAAAATAGTGAAAAAATCATTGGTTTTAAAGAAGTAAAAATTATAATAAAATAAAATACTTGTTTTATACAGGACAAGTATCATATACGAATTTTATTTTATTTTAAAATTATATGTCTATAAAAATAATGTTAAAATAAGTCAGCAATACTGAAAAAAAATATAAATTTTGATAATGTATATCTCCCCAACTATTAACATAAGGTCATGGTTGCTTAAATATTTTCGACTAATAATCAAGGCAGTACTCTACCTATAAAGTATTGTGGACTAGCTCAGTTACATCCCGAGTAATGTAAAACGTAGATGCGCTTTCAAAAACAGAATATTGTTTTTCTACATAAAAATTTCAACAAAAAAAGTTTTTTTTATTCACTGTTCACAACCGCGCAGCACAAAAATAACGATGTTTGTATTAACAGCGTAAAGCAAACTTGGTTCGTAATTTTTCGAATCGCAAAATAAAAGCAATATGAATAAATTATAATTTTCCCTTCAAATTTATGAGGGCCGTCGAGCGAAAATTGGCTTTTCTCAGAAAATGTCTTTGTTATGATAAATATGTGGTTTTGTTATTTCCTATGATGGAAATGTCACAGGAAAATTGATTTTTCAATTTCGCGATAAGACCGTTTTCATCTTTGGTTTGCTAAATATAGAATTATTATGAAAGTAGTGTAGTAAATTAAAATAACGGTTAATTCAAATTTGTTTTTAAAGATTATATGTACCAAATTGAAAATTCATATTAAGGGTGTGCCCAAAGTCAACCTCACCCCTTAGATGACGTTGATTGATTTAACAGAATATCAAATTATTACCTTAGTAAATTAAATTATTTTTATTTCATTTAACTTGTTAATTTATTGGCAAAATATAGTAAAATATAATATGAGCGCCCAAGTTAAAAGTGCGCAGATTCAAAGTCAATGCTAAGTTTATCACGTGACACGCAACAGTCATTGAGTGAATACGGAAAATTATATTAAATTAATTAAAACATTTAATAACTGTATGAATTAATTAATGAAAATTTGAAAAAAAAACTGAACTAATGTTATTTAATTAAGGTAAATTATAGAAGTCTCATAGAGACGAAGTTATTTGTATGAAAACGTGTTTGAAGTCTTTTCTGTACGATGGTTCAGGGGTCGTTTAAGGGCAATTCATGCACTCTACATAATGCATCATTCATCAATTCCTTCCTAAGAATATCCAAACATTGAAAGTTATAGGTATATATGTTCCAAATAAGAATCATCCGTATATTTCAAGAGAATATACTAAGGACATCTATTGTCTCTTTTTTGAAACAGTATACATAGATTTCGCAGCTGGTAATGATACTTCTATATTTTAATTTTAACATTTAAAAAAATCGATTTGTGGATGCTGCACGTCGCAACGTTGCATTATGTAGAGAGATCACCTAAGCCAGCTCATACAGTTTGTGAGCCCTGGGTCATCTAAAAAAAAAGACTTCCTTACACGTTTTCCATATTAATAACTTCGTCTCTGTGAGACTTTTATAATTAATCTTATAATAATTAAATAATAATCCCGCAGTGGACAAATCCAATAATTGCGCTCTTAGAACATACATATAAAAATATTATTTATTTAACTAATATTAATTAAATTGAGTAGCTTTTTGGTATAATGGTCATAATACTCGCCTAGTGATCTGTGGTCGGTGATTCTTTTCAGGATACCAGCAAGTTAGCGTTTTTCATTTATTGCACAAGCATTTAACTTATTTTGAAAATAGATTTGATGTGACACGTTTTCCGTCTTCAAATCCTTATTTTCTTTAATAAATAAATAAAAAATACGTAATATATAAATGATAATTTAAAAAAATACTTATTATAATGAACAAAGTAATAAATTCGGAATAATCCAAAATATGGTCCCGTTGTTCATACAATGAAAATAAGTATTTCACTATATAATTTAACGTCCTGTTAATTTAATCTAACTAAAATAATCGTAATCTAAATTAAACAAACCAAACCTAATAACCTAACCTAACCAAACCTAATAACCTAACCTAACCTCATATATTGCCTATGAAATGTTACGAAACTTTAAAGTGTAATATCTTATTTAATACTTACTATTTGAACGTAAATTGCCTTTAATTTGTTATTAGTACATTTAATAATATATTGAAATACTCATTTTCGTTGTATATGCAATGGAACCATTATCTTGGATTTAGCCATATATTCACAACATTCGGCGAACCAAAGTCTTCTTCAAAAGATGAAGATGGTGGCTCGCCAAATCACTAAGTTGAAACGGCGACGAACCGGGCACCTTAAGAAAAGGAGTGATGGCATAAAAGGTTCTAGAATGGAGGCCCTGTACGGGTAGACAAAGCATGAATCATCCCCCAGCTCACTAGATTGACGGCATACAAAGATTTGGCGAAGGGTGCTCTAAACCAGGGATGGCAAACATAATTTGATCAATCAAGGCAGACTTGTACTTTTTTATTTCTTAAAATAATTTAAAAAAATAATTGATACATGTACTCATATATGCACGGTAGAAGTTATACAAAAACTTTAATGAATTAAACTTAAATACGTTGAATTCTTCAACTGGACTCAAGGGAGGGGGATGCGTTCCGTGAATTTCTCTTTTCTTTCTCTCTTCTTTTTCTCTCACTTCTCCAGACAGGAGATAAAGAGATTGGCACCATTCCAATAGAAACTGTAAATGGATGCGGAGTTTAGAATAAAAATAATAGACAGTTAATACATCAAACATTTTTCCCACACTTTTCGATAACTCAAATAGGAACTGTATCGATCCAAATTGTACGCCTTTAATATCATGCAAACGGAAGTTTGAAAAAATTTTAGCAATCCAGAATTATATATGCGTCCTTTATTGTTTAGTAAATTTTGAAAACCACCGGAATACTCAGTATGGTAGGCAATACGTAGTTGCGATTTTTTGGCTTTTAAAAACTCAAGAATTGTTGGGTTACTAACGAATCTCTTTTGTGCAAGCTCCCGAATAGAGCCTGATTCTGATTCAAGTAACAGCCTTCAGGACGCCCATAATCTTCTCATCTGCTAAACTCTTCTCCCCAACATTTTTATGCACCACACCAAAAGCATCGATTGGTTAACGAGGCGTTTTTTATGCGTTTTTCATCCATTTCGGATTCATTCAAAAATTGCTCAGCGTTTCCATATTATTCATTTAATATCCAAATGGGCTCCAAAATACACAACAAAAACTGAACATGAAAATGTATTATTAACATGAACGCGATGTAAATCTGTAATATGAAAGTGGTGGAAATATTTATGTAAATAAGATGAACTTGATGAAAATGTGTAATATTAACATGAACGCGATGAAAATATGTATTAATATGAACTTAACTAACTAACTAACTTACCATCACGCCGTTTCTCCGTGGGGGTAGGCAGAGAGGATAGAGCGACACACTCTTCTGCCCTGACGTACAACTCTCGCCTCATCCACATTCATACATCTTCGCATGCAAGCTCGCCGGTTGTTGAGGCTTGCCACGTCTTCCGCAGTCGCCCTCTCTTTCTGGAGCCATCAACACTGGCATTATATATCTTTCTTACCATTCTTTCCTCACTCATTCGCTCAACATTCCCAAACCATCTGAGCGACCCTTTTTTAATTTTATTAATTATGCTTAGATCAGCTTTACATTTATTATTAATATGTGCATTCTTTACTCTACCATAAATTGATTTGCCACACATACGTCTGAGAGATCTCATGAGATGAACTTGATAAATATTATATGTAATATTAACATGAACGCGATAAAATAATTAAATTAACAATTATTTTTTTACCAATCTTATGTGATTGTGTGAAATAAATATAAATAGTTTTATCTCTGTGAGATTTCTATGATTATTTATCATAATTAATAAAATTATTCACCAGCTGACAAGATCTAGTAATTAAGTTTTTAGAGTAAACATATAAAACATTGCTGAATTGTCTATAAATAGAATTTAAAAAATTGAAGATAATCATATTCAGGGATATTCTAGTGTATATGTTAAATAATTTGGAAGAAATTCATATAGGCATACATTGAAAAACATATTGCTTAATATAAAAATTCAAAAAACATTGTGTTTTTTGAATTTTTATATTTAAAATAATGGAGTTCTTTGCAATAAATAACGTCAGTGTTCAAAAAATTAAAATATTGCTTAATATTTCACTTTAAAAATATAGAGGTATCACTACCAACTGCGAGATCTATGAATTCTATATCATGGATGTCTCTATCATAGTCCATTAGAATATATGAAAGAAATTATTTAGAACACATGGATACAACTTTTCAAAGTTTGGTGATGTGTGGATATTCTTACGGAGGAATTGGTAATCGTTGCATTGTGTAAAGTGATCACTTACGCTAGCTCTTGATAAGCCCTAATCCACCCATATAATTATATATATATATATATATAAATTATATATATATATATATATATACATATATATATAGATGTATATAATTATAATAGTCTTCTATAATTCATCTAAATTAATAATTATACTTCAGTGGACGAATCGTGGAAATTAATAATTTTATTTTCAGAACATACATATAAAAATATTGTTAATAAATATAAGTTTATCCATAGCATATTACATTATTTGGTCGTGATCTAATTTTGTTTCATCAAAATTATTTCACAATGTAAATACCAAATATTTGAAACTATAGTATTATGCACATTATCGCGATTTATGAATAATATTTCTGCATCTTTTTGCTATCTTCGACCGAAAAATGTATATTCTTCTATGATAATATTTTTTGAATTTCCAATATAATTATATATTTTTCTGTTTCATTTAAAGAATGTGTATATTTATACTATCTTCTTCACTAGTAACGATTTATATTTATATATGCTTCCATAAAAAAGACTCGACACAATAGGGTTACCAATTAAATAATAATAAACATCAAGAAAATATTCCAGATAATGTTTTGGCACAGAAAAGTTTAATGGTTTAAAAACAATTTGCATTTCTTTGAATTCCTCAGATTTTCGAGCCCCCAATGAATTTTAAATGATCTAATTTACATAACGCAGACCCACAAAACATTGATTCATTATTACGACGCGCAGATTTAAAAAAATATATAATTAAACCACGATTTTTAAATAACGCTAATTTATTTTAATATATGTTTAACAAATTGCTCGAAGGATATTTAAAACTTGAAGCGACTGCTACCCTCAACCATCCCCTTCGATCGGAGTAGGGTGCCCATCATCACCTAATGTCGGGACGGAGCTCGAGAGGGAGGAAAGCTGTGATTAATCCGACTTGGAGTGAGAATTCATTGTAATATAAATTCCTTCAAAAATATATCCGAAATTTATTATTTCAGGCACGATTAGAGTTTAAAGGTTTTTTGGTTGTTACAGTGCTTACAACGTTTTAAGGGATGTAAATTTCGTGATTAGTGTAAACTCCAGATTATCTTTTTTATTTCAATCCAACACAGAGAGAGTTTGACTTTTGCCGATCGTTATTGTTGGGCCTTTTTTTTAGCTCTTTTGTGACCACAAACAGGCAAAATATAAATGGTGATGTGTCTTTATTAAAAAAAAACCTCTTAAAAATATCAAATATATATTCTAGATAAGTTTATCAAACATTATATTAAGGTTGTCTGTCTATTCCCCTAACTTCGTGTAACGTCCATAATTTCGTTAGAATTCACGGCTAAAAACAAATTAAACGGTCGAAGATGAGGGTTGAACTCCGGTCCAGCAAACCCGAACCGGTCGCTCCAGCAAACCCGAACCGGCCGCTCCACGCGTGTTGCTATGGTCGCCTCTCCGTGGAGGACAAGGTTATTGTCGTTTCTTAGTTGTTCCAGTCGTTTGTAGACGTTTCCCGAAGGTTTCAGATAATTGTAGATTGCTCTAGATCCGGCTATAGTGTTGTCACATACATATTTCAAGGGATTAGGATAATGCGCTACTCCTTCTGCTTACCATTCCATGGCAGTATCTTGGTTGGGAGTGGGGTAGTGGGGAGATGGGAGGTTGCGCCAAAATTTTTCGCAAGATCTATGAATAAGTATGCAAAATTTTCGTTATATCTGCAAAAGGTTGTGGATTTATATATAGAATACATAGACATATAAATAATGAGTTTTTAAAGTATATATCATACATTCAATTAAGTCTTAATTTTATTTTGTGCATCCCATTACGCAACCATAAATTTTTTATTCTATAACATGCTAATTTCATATATATCATAATTTTTCTTTTTATAAAATACTTGAATGTCATAGAAGGGTAAATGATATGTGGATAAAACTATCATCAACAACCTGTAGATAAAAATATGTTTATTTAAAAAAAAAACCTTGCATTAAGACAATGACTCGTTAAAAAATATTTGATAATGTTGCACTTAAATGTGAGGAATATTCAATACTTCTTCTTAAAATAATTCATTTTCTTGAGGTTCATTTTCAAGAAAGCTGTCTTAGCTGATGCCCCAGATAGATATTTTCTCAGTAAAAAGCGGCAAGTTAGTTAACTTCGTTTTGTGAGCACTCCGACTGAAAATGCATTCCCCGGAAACGTTTCCCGGATTGCGAGCGCGCGTATCCATTATGCACTTAGACCAATTAGCCAGAGTGCCAGGATGATCCCGCAAATCTCAATTATCGGGAACAAACACAGTTTAATGAGCTAAGGCATGCTCGCCCGCCTCCCGAGAACACCAATTATAGATAATTTATTGCACGTGGCTCGTACTCCCGCAAGTGAAGATTCAAACTCACTTATAGTATCGAAACCTTGTATCATACCGTATTCCGGGATCACGAGGCCGACAGTGCAGTAGTGATGCGAAATTAACCTTTGAGCGGACGCGCTGTCGTAAAATTTACGACGATATTGAGTGTTTACGTATTTTACCTTTCTGAGAATATCGTCCACGATGCGTTCAATACGGTTTATAAATTGGCTTCTTTACAAGTATTCAAACTCACTTATAGCGTCGAAACCTTGTATCATACCGTATTCCGCAATCACGAGGCCGACAGTGCAGTAGTGATGCAAAATTAACCTTTGATTGGACGCGCTTTCGTAAAATTTACGACGATACTGAGTGTTTACTTATTTTACTTATCTGAGAATATCGCCCAAGACGCGTTCAGTATGGTTAATAAATTGATGATTTTCAAAATATAATTGCAATTAATATACTTTTGTTGATTTAAAATTAATAAGGTAACGCCGAAAATTTTACCATACACTATTTCAAGGGAGCTTGTGGAGCATGGAAATTGTAATGCTCATCATTTAGATGCAGCGTTTCCCAACCTTTTTTGGCTCGCGTGGTAGTGCATCACGCTTGATTGTACCGCTTCGTAAAAATGATTTTATTTCGAGAAATCTGTTATTCTATTTGCATTTTAAATTTTATAGGGTGACTATATTTCGCAGAACTCAATTTATTTTAGTTTTAAAAAAATAACATAGATTTTATTTTTTCTGATACAGTAGCCGGCAAACATCTTGAAACTTTACGGCGTAGTGGGGGAAAGTTTGCGCATGTACCATTCCACCAACGAGACCCAAATTTTGTCTTCTGCGCATTCCCCCACTACGCCAAAGAATTTCAAGAAGTTTGCCGGCAACTGTAAAAATGAGACTTTTGAACATTACATATCACAATTTTTTTTTTAAACATCTTTATACATCTCAAGTTACTGATAGGTAACGCGGTAAATTCCAAAGTTCACTCCAAAAATACAATATTGATTGTTGGATTTTCGATCACCGACTGTATATATTAACAACTCTACTGTATATTATTAATTAAAATTATAAATTATAGGAAAAATACAACAGTTTAAATTATATTTTTATGACTGGTTTTTTTCACTTTTCATGTCCGCCATTACTGATTATTTTTCGCGTACCACCAACTATCCACTCGCGTACCACCGGTGGTACGCGTACCACAGGTTGGGAACCGCTGATTTAGAGGATGTGTGATAAGGTTCATCATGTTTGTGAGTTCTGTTGCAGGAGTAATTATTTTCCGTCCGTCTCACAGAATTCACGTGAAATTCAAAGTATATAATTTCTATATTTTAGATGTTTATAGCGTTAAGTTTGTAGTTGGACATAATTATTAATTTTAATTAAACAACTTTGTATTAACCACTATTATTATTAGTAACTCCACGTCTAGCGGTTTCGATTCAACTTAAACTAAATTGTAATAACCGTTCGGCTTTTTACATAGATAAAACGGCACGTAATTTTTATGTTAGAGTAAAGGAACACATTAGGTGTCTCAAAAATAATAACTTTTCCGAATTCTCGAACCAACTTTTAGAAACAGGCCACACGTTTAAAAAGGAAAACAGTATCGAGATTCTACAAGTAAATAATAGGGGCCTTAGATTAGATAACTAGAAATACTAGAAATAAAAAAATAAAAAACACTAAAACCAATATAATTAACAACCAGATAAATTTTATGAATAGCACGTTACTTGATATATTCCTCATTTCGGTGCACACATTACAATTACCCCCACCACAGCTGTAGCCACGCCCCCGTTCAAAAATTGATTTGCTAGAATAGATAATGGATAGTTAGTTTGCGTCCGTCCTGATGAAGATACGGTGGAATCGAAACCGGTAGACGCAGAGTTACTAGTTAGTGGTTAATACAAAGTTGTTTAATTAAAATAAAAACATAATTTCTGTTATTTTATTACTTATTACATTAATAATAATTGAACTCAACTAGAATAACGAATTTACACAAAACTATTGTCAATTCCGTCAAAAATATACGTAATTAAAAAATATTATTACAGAGAACCTTTTAAAATTTAAAATTTTCAGCTTAATTCGAGGCTCGAAATTTCGCGATTGAATTAATATTACACTTTAATACCCTATAAATTCCTGAAAATAATTTAGCCCAAAGATGAGGGTTAACCTGACGCGAACGATATCTGGTATCCGATATTAGCAAGGACCATTAGAGTAGGCTGAGTGGGGGGAGAGAGGGGTAATCAGCGTAAAAATGGGTTCTGCGTGATTTAAAATACTCGCATATTTACAGGGCGGCGGTGACGCGTGATCCCCCTGTTATCTTCCAGGCGATTTAAATTTAATAAGGTAGCGCCGACTATTTTAACACACGGCATTTCAAGGGGGCTTATGGAGGACCGGAATGTAAGGCTCGTCACTTAGAAGATAAAAAGGAAAGGTTCAACTGTGAGTTCTGTTACAGGAGTGTTTACTCTCGTATCATTAATTACGGTAAATTTTCGATATCTCACAAAAAAAGGAATATGGTCTTTATAGAGTATCCACGTTGTCCGATCCGCCCAAGAACAGTGAAGTGGGACTACCACAGACCTAGGGCCGTTCTACGAGCAAAAGCTCCCGTATCGGCCCTACACTTTCGCCATCCAGTTTAGCATTATTTTAATGCTAAAGCAGCTTCCTCGCTACGCCGCTGATGATGCAAGCACTCGTGCGACGCGGCGAGGAAACTGCACTAATCACTTCACTGTCTCTGGAGTGCGTTACGAAAAACAATTTATTCGAAGAAAATAACAATACATAAAAACAAAATCACAAGTAAATAACAAATTATAAACAAAAGGCAGAGAAATACAAAGAAAAGAAAATAGCAAAGCATAAATATCAATCATCAGAAAATAACAAAGCGTGAATATAAATAAAGCAAATTAAGATATAATATAGAAGATACAACAAAATACATAAATACATTGTATGCAAAGGAAGAATAATATTAATAATAATCCGCCCACGAACAACTCCAGATATCTATTATTGGAAATTGAAATATATGTTTTTCATTCACCCTAGTTTGCATATTTGGAATAGCTCGTAACCGCTCGTAAATGAGACTTCTATATTTAATTTTTGACTAGAGTATGAAGCAATATGTTTTTTAAACGTTTATAAGATATTCATCCAAATTTTAACATACACACTAAAATACACGTGAAAATTATTTTTGATAAGTTTGTTATAAGAATAAGATTACTGGATATAAGACGACGTTTTTTAATACAATTATCTGGCAAAGAGTTTTAATTTGACAATTAACGACTGATAAATTAACTTGAACTTTTAATAAATTTGAAAGCATGTTTGTGTATTTTATATGCATTTCATTAAAGAATGAATATACACACAGAGAATTATATCCATAGATATCTAAATAGCTTTAACCACAAACCTCATATCAAAAAATAATTACCCAAACAGTATCTATAGCAGCCACCCGCAGAGGAGGAGGAAGAAGATATGTGTGAGTGTAATGATATATTGACTTTCTTCCCTGCTTGAAAAGGCATGAGTGAACCTTTGTTTTTCTTAGACAATAGTTCGCTTCCCTTTTTGTCAAATTGGTTTTAGAAATGGTTTAATGAATTACCCGTTAAAATAAGAATTGAAAAAAAAATATGAGACCTTTAAAAAAAACATTAAAATAAACCCTCATAATTAATTAAATTTCTCTCTTTACTATATTAATTTTAAACTGTTTGATTATTGTTAGTTTATTTTTAAATTGTTTTCCCACATAAATGGATTAATTATTGCACACTATGTAACATTTTTTCTGCTTATATATATTTATGCATTAACTATCTCATATTATGTAACTTTTTTTCTTATTATATATATTTATGTACTATTTACTTTATGCATTAATTATCTCATATTATGTAACTTATTTTCTTCTTTATATATTTATGTACTAAAAAAATATATTTATTTATTTATTTATTTATTTATTTGCTTACGCCCATTAGGTATAGGCTTTTACATAAAGAATATAATATAAATTTTAAAAAGCACATACATTCAACAATATATGTATAGCACCAAAACATGAGTATAAAAATTAAAAATATAAAGTAAAGAGCAGCAATGTGTATAGGCTTTGTATATATATATAAAAGTGAAACTCCCTATCCAGACACAAGAGTTAGTCCCTTTTTGGAGAGGTACAATGATAAAAAAAAAATTGTGTACCTAAATTTTATTTTTATATATCAAATATGTTCATATATAATGATTAGTATTTAAAAAATAAAAATTAAAAAAATAAATCTTTATTTTATTTTGTGAAGAATTTAAGCGTCACAAAACACAATTTTCTCTTTACTTGGGGTTTTCTAAAACTTCGATTTGCTTGTTAGACAATATCTGAGAGAATATTGACGTAAACAAGACTTAATACATTCGCTAATAACAGATATAACAATGTGTGCAATAGTACTCCTATGTAATAACATAAATAAATAGAGCATACGAAATACCAGTCAAATCAGTATTCTATTATTATCTATCTACTATTTTCAAGCTCAACGCCTGTGCTAAAAAATAGTTTTCCTAACCTAACTTGTTTGTCTGAAATGAGGCTTGAATCTACAACCACTGCTAGTACCTTAATCATTACATCAATAAGCGTGGCAATCAAGCAAATTTAACTTTTTTATTTAATTAAGAAAAAAATCCACATCCGCCAAATATGACGGATACCCGTCGAATTACGTAAAATTATTTCTAAATTTGATCCCGCTTTTTAAACGAGAAACATAATTATAATGACCTGTGTTTGATTTTTTGAAGGAGGGTCAGCAATTTTTAATTTAATTAAAATTAATATACTTTGTTTACACCACTAATTTGTTGAAAATATCAACATATTTTGGGGCCAATGGTAAAACCCTTCATCGGGATACAACGCGTACAAAAAATTGAAAATCAAAATATTGATTTTAGTAAAATAAAAAAATTAATATCTGGCAGATGAATAACTGTGTTTTGGAAATTAATAAAGCCTGATAAAAATATTTTTTATATAGATATGTGTATTGTATACTGCACTGAAGTCCTATTTATGTTAACTTTTTAGTTTTATGGAAATGCATATCGAAAGAAGGATGACTGCAGGGAAAAAAGTGAATGGTGCTTTAGATGCAATAATTTCTAATAGAAATATATTTATCTAGGCGAGGCTAGCGGTACAAAATTCAATTGTGGTACCAACACTGATGCATGACAGTAAAGCCTGGATCAGGTAGAGGAAGAATAAAAGTAAACTGAGTGCAGTGGAATTGAGATCGCTTAGGTGCATTTGTTACTGGCGCTATTTTTAAAATTACTTTAAATGTTTCTAGAATATCTCACATACTAAATATCCAATTTCGTTATTCGCGTTAATTATCTTCGCTGCACTTTCATCATTTTCTGATCCACATAATTTCAATCGTTCAGGTTAGCACTAGGAAAGTTCTCGCTTGTCGGTAGGTACTTTCTTGATTTATTATCGCTGGAATCATACACGCTCTATCCACACTGTCGTTTTGTCTATGGGCTGTCAGTACAATGCAAAAACTGATTGCGTAGTATTCGGTCGTATCCGGCATTCCTTCTTATAGTTAATTTCGCTTTCTCAATGTTTCCAGAGTTTATGAAACTAACACAGTCGATTCCAGATTCGTGTCGACCAACTTTTCAATTTTTTTTAATTTTTGTGTAAAAGATATGGAGTGATGTAAAATCATCAATGACATGTAATTCTTTCTGATTCTACGTAACATAATTTATGTTTTCCACCCAATTAAATGATCATCATGAATAATCTCAACAACGCCAATCCTGTCATTAATAGAATTTAATGCGATTATGCAAATTATTTTGTTTATTTCGCCATAAATATAAAACTCTCAGGTTCGCTTAATCTTCTAACAAGGCCAATCTCGAGAAGATACCGCCAATTTGGAGAGCGCCGGGAACGAATTTTTTTCTCGTACTTTTTTGAAGAATCGTCGCTTTCCGGAGTTGCTATCGGCTGTCACTGCCACAGATGAGGGAGTGGGGGGATTTCCGAATCAAATTAGCGGAATTCCTACCGAAAAGTGATTAATTGACCCCCGCGCCGTTCGGCCCCGATTTCCCCTCTTCGGCGGCTGTTTGAGACGTGCTCTAGAGCCGAAAGCATGTTGGGTAAAATGGCACAAGATCGCTCAAAGTATGTCAAAAATAAAACCTAATTATTAATTGATACAAAAATATTATGTGACCTTGTTATTCCGGTTATAGGCGAAAATAAATTGCGTACTAATCATCATCATCAACATTTTTTGGTGACAGTATTACGCCCTGGTGCAGTCCCTCTTAAATAATGGCATTATTGGATGGGGTGGAGCTTATAAATCCTTACCAAAGCCATTTATTATAATTCAAAGAATATTTTAAATTAACTTTTAGGTATATTTCAAGAATTTATTGATTATAATCTCTATATAAGTTATAACTACTATGGCATAGCACCACTACCCGTACCTTCAAAACATTGTTGTCAAAGCAAATTCAAGAATCAGACGTTACTTAATACGAACAATTAAACAATATATATCAGAAAATACTGCAATAAATTGCAGTATTTTCATACTTCAAAAAGTTTCTCTATATACACTGATAGAATATACATAAGTCTACCATCAATATATGTGATTTGAAAGATGTGTTGATAAGATAATTGATACAATACGTAAAATATCCCTTCCGTAACGGCCCTCATATCTCAGTGGGTATTATATTATCACTGATTTATTGTACGAGGGTTCCGGATTCGATACCCGGTGAGGTCATAATACATCTGTGTGATTTACTCAGGCTCGGGTGGTTTTGTGATGTAACCACTTCAGTAATTTGGCCTATTGGCTTTTTGAAGCACTTAAAACCAAAAAAAGAAAAAAATATATGTAACGCTTAGACGGTCCCTACGTATATCCCCAAATTATATTTTCGTTAACCACTGATACTCTATTACTATTTTAAAGTATCTATTTTACTCTACATATTAGAATATTGGTGAAAAAAATCATCATCGCTTTTGGCTCCTCAACCTCTGGTGGGTCTTGGTCTCCTCAAGAGTCTTCCTCCACTCATCCCGGTTTAGTGCCTGCTCTCTCCAGTTCAGAAGCTCCAAGGTAGATATGTCTTTGAAGATGTTGTCGCTCTATCTTAATTTTGACCTTCCAAAGCTTCTTCGCCCTATCGGCCTTGAGTTCAGCAGGGACGTTGGTACTTGATACTCGGTCATTTACTCCACATGACCCAGTCACCGAAGTCTTCCCAGTTTTATAAATTTTGTGACGTTTAGCTCCTTAAACAGAGTATAGGGCTTATTTTTGTAACGTCTGCGCAAAATTCCATTTTCTAGAACCGGTCCGAAGATACGCTATAAAATTTTTCTTTCAAAAACGTCCAGTGCTCACTGGCCTAATAAGTATTTTGTACACTAATATCTTGGTGTTTCTGGACAGTGAAACTGTGAACAGGTGGAAAAAATATCTTTCCTTCATATTTGTTTTTTTCAATGAAAATTCAACTTATACAGTAAATTTGATAGTTTGAGATAGTAAAACGAAAATCAATTTTTTTCAGAGTCAGTAGTACCTATAGGTACATAGAGTCCATCGATATATGACGTAAAATGAAATATGCAATTTATTCATATATTCGAAATGTTCAAATATATCTTCTCCCTAAAGCAATCCGTAAACTCATAAATGCCTTTGTGGTATCACGTGTGGATTACTGTTATAGTAAGTATTTATGCTAGAATGCTGAAGTTCCAGCTGTATAGATTTCTCTATTGAATCCGGCAGCATGGATAATAATATCAAAATAATGTCAAAATCCTCTCTTATTACATTCCTTTTGCGTGAACTACATTGGGTTCGTTTCTTAGAAAAAGTAGAATTTAAATTGTGTTGGTTGATGTCCACGCGTATCTTGGCATCTCTGCATCTTTATTATATATTAGAGATTCCGCTTACTACCGGTAGGATGACGAAAACCTCTAATGGAAAACTGCCCAGACTGTCTATCAGCGCAATGTTTCATCCTCATAACTTGGAGCCTCCGCATCTTGGACAACTTGATTGGTAGACGCAGATCTCAGGATGTAGTATCGAAAAGATATTTCCAACATTGTATTGTATTACTCAGCTCAGCTCTCATGACCTCTACAAAGAAGATAAGCCTCAGGTAGATAAGGCTACAGCTATGCCAGGCTGCCTGAGAGATGTAGTATGGACGAATAAGGATGTGAGAACTGATAGCAAGGTACGCATTTTTAAGACCTTTATGCCATCTATTCCCACATACGGCATTGACGCGAGACATTTCAAGACAAAGAGCATGCGTAGAACATCTGAAATGAGAACTTTGCATTCTCGAGGAATACATCAATCCGAAAGGTTCAAAATGAGGTTAGATGGAGGCGACAGCGTCGACAATACTGGTACCAACACCCACATAGAACGAGTTCAACAAGATTACCATACATAGCTATGCATGGCGTACCAGATGGACCACGTCCACCAGGGAGACCCTCGAAGCGATGGAGAGATAGCTGGAATTCAGCATCATAAGAAGAAACTCCAGCACAAACGCAAATAAAGGGGAAAAGGAAGTATTGTATTGCCAGTAGACCGTGACAGGATGAAAGCGTGGAATACCCTACCCACCATAATACAGAACATTGAGTGTTATGAAATTTCTAATTTCAGATGCTCCCGGAGCATCTCTCCAGTGAGAAATAAACATCCAAATGCATAATCTCTTTCACTCCGCGGACACCAAATCTTCCCTAAGGTTATAAGGGAGATCCAAGGTATTCGCAAGTCTTTGAAGTGCGCTGTAATAGGCCGCATTATATATGAGAGATTCCGCTCACTGCCAGTAGGATGGTGAAAACCTCTAATGGGAAACCGCCTAGGCTGTCTGTCACCGCAATGTTTCATCCTGTACATTTAGCTATTAGGAGAAGCTTGAGCAGCAGCTTATTAATTAAAATACATTCCAGGCGTACAATTAATTTAATTTGTATATTTAACCACATTCTGTATTCTCAAAGTAAATAAGTCAATACAAATCGCTTACTAACATTATATTATAGATGTTGAGATTCATTTCAAGTTATGTAAACAGCGGGGAATGATTTCACTAACTGAGCATTCAAACACATAAAATACATGAATACGATTAACTTGCTATTCAATTAGATTTCGTTGACCTTGGATCCCATATGATTTGTGATTGTGATCACCCGCCGTGATTTACATATATCATAAATTATTCATAGTTCCTAATTATACACATTGTTTCTAAATTAATCATAAAAAGTATATTTTGTAACATGTCGTACCCCTAAATAGCATAAATGTTTTTTCAATATACTGTAACGAGCTGCTCGTTGACATTTGACAGTTCCATAGAAAAGTGTCACATGCGCAGAACGGCGGGCCGGTATGCCCAGCGGTTGAAATAAGAACTAACATGATTAATAAATAGCGAAGAAATGGAAGGGTCCTTACCCGAGTAGAAAAACAAAAGAGAGCTGTTCTTTTGTGTTTGAATAAAAAAATAGCAGATGTATTGCGTTGCGAGCGATTTTAAAATGTGAGAGATAATGTACAAGCGATAATAAAAGATTTATTTTACGAGTTGTGCCATTTCATTTTTCGAGCGAGCCACGCCACGTAACAATACTTTTAGGTTCTACGTACTATTTTTTTGTACCTGTATCTTTTTTTTTGTATCTGTTATCTGCCAAAATTCCCCGAACTCAAATGTCATAATAACCAAACTTTCTTACCTACTATACAGTATTCATATTTCGGCGACATCCGCGCAACTAATTTGGAATTTGACGTCAACCCCCCTTCCCTCTTTCCCTTCGCCCTTCCTGTATGTAGTCGAAATTTAATTTGTAATTGTAATTTGTAAAAGTTATCGTCGAACATCGAATATCTGTGTAGCATGTTTCGAACCTTTTCGCAACCAATCTTTTTTCGACAAGTTCGCAGAATTGTGAAAGAGAGAGGGAATCCTTCGCGTGGCAATAAGTTTCGGATGTCAACTTTTCCTCTTCCTCATTTTTGACATACAGTCCATTTCTTGTTCCTCTCCTACACCCCCATCCCTTTATTTTCGTTGCTATCCATGCACAGATAAAGTACCGTAAGTTTGGCGGTCGCTGGCTCTTAGTCTACTATTCTTGGTATGCCTGATAAGTTTCCATTGGCAACAGCTGTATTGAAAAACATAATATTTATTAACTTTACTTTGTACCCTGTTGACATCATTCGTTAAAAATGAAACTTGAAAAACAAAGAAGCAAAGAAACAATATTATTAGTTATATTAAAATCCTACTTGTTTAAGCAATAACTTAATCCAAGCACGCGCGCAATAACGAGTTTCGTTTTAACATGTGAATACAAAGGGAAATACAATAGGTCTTAAATATACGAGACTAGTTCTTCTTTGTATCAAATTATACACGAAGACAAGTAATGCATAAGAATTTTTGTGCCAAGTAGAGATGTAGAGACAAAAAATTGTTTTAAAGAAATATTCGCCAATATATTCTACACCAACATACGAGTAGGTGCATGATTTGCATCATAATCTGTTAGAATTGAATGTGTGTACTTATGTACACATGTTGGAATTTATACTTCTTTGACACACATAAAATATCATTTATTAAAACAATATTAAAGCAAAAACTATACAAATGTAAAAATATATATTACGACGACCATAGCAACTTCCTTTAAGGTTCCGCAAATGACGTTGTCGTCTTCATTATTAAAAAGCTGATGCTAAAAATCGCATTGTAATTACAAGATTTTATCAGCGGGCATTTACAAACTATTGACGTTCTGTCAAACGCAGTCAAATATTGACAATAACATGAAATACAGATTTCTATAAAATAATTTTGGCATTTCGATTACAAAGCTAAAATAGTAATTCAATAAACATTTCTAATTTTTACTTCCTTTCTTTTAACTCGTGGCGTCTGCTTGCTTGCCGGCTTGCCATCGAAAAAACTTTGGATCGATTTTTATCCCTTTTCCCGTGATTCAATCGAGTTGAAACGTGGCTGACTCATAGCGATGATCAAGAAGATCTATCAAATTTTCTTTAAAAAAAATTAATAATTATAGTATAATTTCGGGTTTTTAGGAATTTTATTGGTTTTTTCAAATTGGAATCATTAGAAAAGTTTGATTACTAGCAACGGCGGCCCGATAACGTTGCGGAATATTTTCTTAATTTGAATTACTCCGTCGGTATACATAATAGGTACTTCACTACGAATGTCGAAAATCTAAATTGACTGACAAATGTTTTTAGAATTTAATCTTCAAAGCATGAAGTGTCTTATCAAAGCTCAAAACATCTGACATTACTGTAAGTTTAGTGTTATGTTATATGTTTAAATTCGTCTTTAATTGTTGTTATATTTTACAAAGAAAGGGAGTATAATAAAAACTTGTTTTTTATGGGTTACTTTTTTAATACAATAACGAATCATTCATCAGCTTTTGAATTGAGCATCTAAATTATTGGTAGGTACTCTATTTACGATGGTCGACAAAACATTGTCTGTATTACCACATTTAATAATAAAAGGAACACTAATTTCAAGTGCATTAATTTTTAACTGTTAAGAAACAACAAAATTTACCAGATAAAAAGGTATTATATATTTGGCCAGGATCAAATCTAGATACTTCAACTAAATAAAATGGTATCATACAAACAAAACATAAATGCATTAATATACAATGACTCCGTGATGGACTTGATAACAAGTTAAAAATTACCGTTATATTTTTTCTTGTTCCATTTAAATACAAGTTGTAACAGAGATAGTCCAGAACACTTGACAGATGGATTTCTGCCTCAAGAGTCGAAAATGTCTAGGCAACAATGTCCTAATATCAATAATTAAGGAGTTAAGCGATATCAAAGATTGGATTTTTTTTTCAATATTTCAAATATGTTTTCTGAAAAACGTGCGACTGTTTCAACAACGTGGAAAATTTCAGTATGTCACTAATATTTTATATGTGAACATGATCAAGCGTGCATTTTAAGATAGAACAAAGTGGAGCAGAAAGATTAAAAAAGTCAAAAAAGACGTAACGTACATTCTGAACACGTCTAATGGCCAACGGCCGACCGCAGATGCCGATATGGATCGCAGTGTGTTCGTAAGGTTTTGAATATTAATATTATGAAGCAAGATTAATGTTTTATCATGGAAAATGATATTCAATTTATTTTAAATTTTGTCCATATTGGAGGTCGCCTATGAAAACTTATAAAATTAATTAATACTACAGACCTTATATTCTTAATTATGAAAGCTTAAGATTTTAATTAAAAAAATATGTAATATATCAAAACTTCAAGGAAAATTACTGCCTAAAATGTCGTGGGCGACGTTTCAAACATCCGAGCCAGCTCAGACATTGAGATTTTTTTTGGTTTTATGTCGTCTAAATAAATTAACAATTTCTACCAAATGATGTTTATCAAAAAAAGTCTTGAAATAAAAAATAATAAATTATGTTTTTAAATTTATTTTTTAACCAAATAAACTAAATCGCTTTACAAATTTACGACACAGCTTACGTTATTATACAAAATGTAATAAATTTAATCAGATAAATTTTTAAATATTTAAAAAATAAACAAATGATGGATGCTGTGGAAAATTGGTATCTTTAAAATATACAGAAAACATGATTTACAATTTAAGAGTGACTATATTTTTGTTTCCAGTACGAAAGAATTAACATAAGGTTCTATAAAATGTTCTTCATGATTAAGTACTGTCGAAATTCGCAATATTTGGTCATGCCAAGTATATATTTTAATAATTTATTTCATTAGAGACACTAACAGAATAGTGGGTACATGATTCATAAAGAATAATACATAATTAATTAAGATCTTGCCCATTATCCCAAATACAAATGTCTTCGACCCGCTCTAATATAAACATGCGTATGTATATTTTATAATATTAATGGAATGTGAACATATAAAAATACGTAACTATTGGTTAGTGTATTCTACGGGTTTAGGTTATCGTCAAGAAAATTGATATTGTGTATGAGTGATATCTTGAATGATGATAAGGTATCTGCAAGAATATCAATATTAAAATTACGGTCAGCACAATATGTATTGTAAGAACGACACATTCTTATGATGGGAGAAAAATAACCAACATTATTAGAATCCTGGTTTGAACTAAATAAATCCAGGTTTTTTATACGGGGTTTAACATGCAAATTTATACCAGATAAAGGAAAAGAATCAATAGCTCCTATGTTGCATGTTGGAATCCCGCACTTTATACTTCCTTGGTAATTTTATCTCACTTAATTTTTTTATGTTCGTTAAGAATGATTGGAAAATTAAACACTATTATAACTCTACATTAGTTTATTAGGGCTATTCTAGTTATAGAGTGTGAGTCACTCTCATTAACAGGTAATTTTCAAACAAACAAACAAATATAGGAAATACGCCTAGGTGGTGGTTTTTTGTTACGCAGCTATGAGATGCGGCGTCTTCCTACGTTTTAGATAAGTTGGTTGAAGGTCTTATAATTTGTAAGAGATGCTCAAGCTTTCTTATCTTGAGGGTCCGCAGCATTTCTAGACCTTTTTCTATACGCCGGAGGACGTTAACATTCGTATTCGTTCATTCTTTCCACTCAAGAAACTTAAAGTATGCGTCTGTAGAACCACATCTCAAAGGCCAAGTCTTTACGGAATAAATTAGATATTAGTTAGTATCCATACCTCTAACCCATATGAGTCGTTGAGTATTAAAATCTCCCAACTACCATTTTTGTTTTTTTTTTAGATTTAAATGTCAATACATCCTCTAAGCTCTTTCCTATATTTTACATATTAGTTTACTATCATTATAAGTATCAAACTGAAATTATTGCTTGTTAAAAATTTGCTTGAGTTTCAAAACATATCTAAACATATCCTAATTTACTAGAATGAAATATGAATATCTTAATTTTTTTATAAAAATTTCAAAAATATTTCACATTCTTAGATTACTGAGAATTCCATTTCGCTACACCCTTGATAATACAGTGCACATATTTATTTTCTTGAACTTCAAAATCAACCTAAATGCAAATGCTTAAATTTCAAAAGAAACCTTAATCTATTGTCTGATATCAAAATGTACTTAAGTCCATTTTAAACGTTGAAATAACTAATAAATATACAAATATCATTCACCTTATCTTATTTTAATTTTTAATTTTTTTATTATTTTACTTTTAATTCCATCGTATTCAAGTTATAAACAATATACAAAAGTGTTTTCTTTGATTTGCCAAAAAATACTTTTTGGCGTTAGGCAGGCTTTGATATTCAACTACTCATATAAGAGAATGGCGCCAATATTACATAGTTATTTTAACCGTAACAGTTATATCGGATTTACATCTGATTTTATCGACGACAATTGACTAAGATATAACTGTTGTCTAGTACCGACGGTTGCCCGTAGAACTGCGATAAATTAATTACCAATCATCGATGCATTCAAATACAAATTTCAAATAACAGTTAGTGTGTCACTGGTTAGAATACCATCACTACTGGCATAGGTCACGGTTAGAAAATAAAGGTGTCATGTCTCAGACTGAGATACACACTCCTTACCATCTCTATTCGAGATCTTACCTTTTGAGATGGATACCATTTCTCGTTCACCATGCGCGCAAGTACTTATATTGCGTGACTTTCTATTGATTCATCTTTTATGCTTATATTTGGCGAAGGAAGTGACTTTTTAAAAATTATTATATATAAGAATGTGAGTAAGAACACGTACAAACGGAAACAATATAGCTTCATCATTGAGACTTCTATAATGTATCTTTATTAATTAATCATCCCTTTAAGGACAAAATCCAGTAACTGTGTTCTTATAATAAACTTTCATATAAAAAATTGTTAAAATATTTTCTGGTGCATGAAAAGAGTTAAAAATTTAAAGTATTTATTTTCAGGCGTATTCTAGTAGATATGGTTAACAATTCGAAATAATATCATATATATTGCAATATTAAAAATAATATTGCTAAAACTCCACTTAAAAAATTAAATATATAAAAAATTCTAGTAGATATGTTTAATAATTCGAAATAATATCATATATATAGCAATATTAAAAATAGTATTGCTAAACCTCTACTTAAAAAATTAAATATAGTGGTGTTATTAGGTACCAGTTGCGTAATCCATGTATACTAAATGGTTAATGTAAAAAAACAACAGATGTCTCTAGCATATACCATTGAAGAATTCCTTAATTTCGAACATATACGAGTATATTTAAAAAAAATGATAATGTATGTTCTTCGGTGGAATTGGTGAAAATTGCATTTTGTGGAGTGATCTTTTAAGCCAGCTAATACAGGTTGTAAGCCCTGAGCCATCTTATTCCATCCACGTTTCTCATGTATCTTCGTCTCTGGGAGTCTTCTATAATTGATCCTGATTCAAATAGGATTTTTATTCTCATCTTCTATTGTTTCATGAGGAGCAGTCCCTCTCATCGTCAGGTATATGAGAAATTAAAATATTTGACCGCCATATCTTTTGACATTTACATGAATTTTCAACACAAATAATATAATATATGTCTTTGAGTTTAACCACTTTGTATACCTATAAAGATGTCTAACATCATATAAGGCAGTTTATCTACAATTTGTCTTAATATACACATAAGAAATGTATATTATTCTGAAGATAGAGGGGTTTATAAAGACCTTGAGGTATTTGAGCTAGAAAACATTACTGCAGACATTTAGATAAAAAAAGTCAATGGCATCTGGATTATTAAAATATCAGTGAGGAATATCAGCAATTGTTTTGGATCAAACTGTTTTTGGAGAGAATTTTCTTAATCTTGGAAAAAAGTAACGCGTCTGACGCGCTCGTGTGGGAGGGAGTTGGGATGAGTGGGGTGGGATAACAAACGAATCTGTCGATCTGTCAGTCATTTATCTTTGTCAGTGGAATCGCGGGGCTCTTGTCTGACACGAATGTCGCTGATGGCACCGGCAGTGGTGTAGCTGCGGCTTCCTAACCGCCTCCATTAGGAGATCGAAAGGGACGTAGCCGAAACTATTTTAAATTTAAAATATTTTTTATATGGCGCATATTAATATATTTTCTTCTTTTTAAATAAATGTTTGTACTTCGGTTATACACAAACATGGTTCCAAAGCGGATAGGCTCACATGGGCTAATCTCAATTTCAAAATCTTCTGGTTTGTGTCTTCTGTATCCAAACTGCGGCCAAAAACGTCGTAAAAAACTAACCCATAAAAACCAAGTTTTTATCGTACTCCCTTTCTCTTTTACTAGTGGAAACTGGTTTGGCGCTTAACCTACGCGTTGGGCTTTGGTCGGGCGGTGCTAAGAAAGGGAGTCATAAAAAATTTCCAAAAATCCAAAATTATACTATAATCAGGTTTAGTGTCTACCAGACGCGTTGAAATATTTTCATACAACTTAGTAAGTTAAAAAACATTAAAATTTGAAAAAGGTTTTAATTTTTTTTTAACGAAAATTTGATACATCTTCTTGATCGTCGCCACGAGTCTGCTTGCAAAGTTTCAGCTCGATTGGATCACGGGAAATTGGTTTCAAATCGATCCAAAGTTTTTTCGTCAGACAAGAAGACAAGCAGACGCCACGAGTTAAAAGAAAGGGAGTAAAAATGCGGCATGATACCGCAGAAGACACAAACCAGAAAAATTTCAATTGTATAATGCAATAATAAGCAATGAAACGTTATTCAATCTATATCAAATAACGAGAAAAACTGTACTCAATAATAAAAATTCAACGAAAATTGAGAACCGTCTGATATGTACCAATGTTATGGTAAGACAGGTACTTTTTTTGTTTTTTTTTTATCTCATAATATTGTCACGTTTCGTGACTGCGGGAGGAATTAATAAAAACGCTGGAAATTTATTAGAAATTTAAATGGTTAATTATCTATTCAATGTACAAAGTAACTTAAAACGAATTAAACTTTTCTTAAAAATATTTTTTAATTTACATTTTTTTTAGTAGTAAATAAATACATTATATTGTTGTTTAACGCTATTTGATATTCCATCCAATTCTCGCTACTTTAATCGCTTAGGTTAGAACTTTGCTCGATTGTTCGTTTGATTTATCGCTTTGACTGCCACTCCGGCCGCCTCGGCTTGCAGCCGACTTCGCACTGTTTCCGCTTTTCAAACGCGACTCAACAACAATAACCGCGCCGCGGCCGTCTGTATTTTATAGTGCGATTTCAGTTCATGTTTTCAGTCATCAGTTTTGCTTGCGGACTAGTGAAGTGGTCAGCCATTTTTTCATCAATTCAGCGTCAAAATAGCATAAAATGGTGATTGTATTTTCATTCTTCAAATCGTTGGTTAAGATAAGCAAATCCTTAAAAAAACGTTTTCTCATTCTATGGAACAAAATATTTTAATGATGGTGTATGCAAACACTATTGTATCAAAGTGAAGCCTAGAATCGGTAAAAAAGGTATGAAAATAAACTGTATGCGGTGGACATACTGTCGCCTAGGCAAAATCATAATTTATGCAAAATCAATAAAATTGTAAGACAGCAAAATTAAAAGTAACAACTGTCGAGTTAAAATGAAAAGATATATGAGAGTGGACAAGGTAAAAGAAATGTGTCAAGATTGAAGAGTGTCATAAGATTCGAAACCGTCTAGCCTGTTCCTCAAACAACAACAAAAAACTTTTCTTTTACATAAACTCACCGCTTGACTCCTTTATATCATCCTTTATATCAAATTTGTTCAGTGCTAAATAGGGTAATTTCACATTTTACAGATGTCCATGAAAATATATATAAAATAGATTGAGAAAAATAAATTATATTTTGTAACTCAGTATGGAGGATGTGGGACAATGTTTTCATTCATAATTTTTATAATAAAAATCTTAAAAAATACGCTTCCTTCAAAACGCGATGTGATTGGTCGTGACGTGATTTGGCAAGAATTAAAGACAAACATACGTGATCTATGGTGCTTGTCACTGTTATTTGTTTCGTTTCTATGGTAACTGTACCTCTTCGTTCATTCTAAATAATACTTACATTAATATGATCTTCACAACAAAACAGAGTGGAATAAGAAGAAAGTACTTAATTTTTCTTCTCGTCTCGTCTCATCGCATGACTTCACTCCTATCTTAAGAGAGCACATTAGGCACAGTTATAAATAGTTTATCGGGAGTTTTCAGGAAAGAATTTCTACATTTTTAGGTACCATAAAATATCTACAATACATTTTCCCAGACATTATGGATGAAATACATAAAAGCCGGCTTGTTTTGTAAAAAACGAATGAATGTCTAAATAAGCGAATGTGCTGTCACGTGGTTAAAATCAGATTGACATGAAAACTGCCAAATTACGAGACTTGCGAAAACAAGCGTTTTGGTGGGAATTTAAAATCGTGATTTTTAAATATGTAATATATATACATATTTAAAAAAATCTTTTTCATAAACGATTTTTCTAAATCAAAGTTAAAAATTTATATTAAAATAAATGTAAAATTACCCTATTCTGAGACTTAGTTCTCTTCGACTCATCAATATTTACCCAACTCAACCAAGAAGGTAATTACTAGTTCCTTTGTATAAAAGAATGTTAAATTGTACAACTAATTGCAAACTTTACCTGTCTCAAACATACTTTCTTTAAGCAGAATAGAGACAGGAACAGTCCAACCTAAAATAAATATCACTTTTGTATAAGATAAAATAAGATTTTAGAACTATAGGATACACATCTAAGTCATACTCTACGTACCTAGGAGCCAGCGACCGCCAGACTTATGTATTATCATGGGTCGTGGCTACGGAAGGCAAATGAAAACACTGGAAATAAATTAGCGATCTATTAATTAGTGATGAATTAATTATTGAATTATAATTAATAAATAATTAAGCAATAATTAATTAATTATTTATAAATTATTAATTCCTTATTTAATCATTAAAAGTACAAAGTTAATTAACGCGAATTTAACTTAATGCTTTTCTTAAAATTACATTATTTCTAAATATATCACTCGTATATGAACACTTTATTATCGCTGGGAACACTTTATATATCGCTCGTAGAACATTAAATTCTCGCTTGTAGTATTTATCCCATTTATTTATTTCGCCACTGATGTACATAAGTACTTGCCTGATTATCTTGCTCGATGTCTGTCGCATCGCTATTCCACGACTGGGCACCCTGGCCATCGTCCGTGCGTATTTCGCACTGATCGACTCTGTCAAAACAAAGCTCTTCGCGACGGCCCAGATACGCGCTAGTTATATGTGATTACGTTAGTTTCGAACGCTTTCTAATGTTTAGGAGGAGGTTCCCGTCGCTTCTAGGTTGTTTTAAGCGTTTGTAGACATTTCCCGAATTTCATAGATAATACCAGATTGTGGTAGACTGTGCTAGAGGCTTCTATGTTATTATCATCAATGACATATTACGAGGGATTCTGTGCGTAACATCTTTTTCCATTTCGTTACAATATCAAATACACCTGGTTATACATTACAGTTGGTGAGAAGATTTATGATATTATAAATCGAGGAAATTTGGGTAGATAACGGTAATGCATGTAACAAATATAATTATTAAAATAATTTATTTTATCCTCCCTCTCGGTGCACCCCTGTTTCTAAAGGCTGAACACTTAACCACTTAAACCACTAGATCCGACTGGAAACATGACTTACTACCAACTTGTATAATTATTCTGTATATCACATAGACACATCGATTAAAATATACACTTAATACACACACGATCTCGCGCTTACCGCACCAATTATTTTATCCTGTCAAACAGCGTAATGGATGGTTTCACATTTTGATTAATTTCAAAGTTAATTATATTTTAAGAAACATATAATTTATCTGATTAGTATAATTGAAAATTTTAGTGTGTTACTCTAGGATTATTAATTAATTAAAATTAATCCGATATGGTGTAATAGCCGACACAGGCTAAATGATTATATTACAAAGGAAGAAATTAAATACGAAAAAAATTGTACAAATAAATACTTCATCATTTTTTAAAACAAACCTTACCTTATCTTGCCTAAGACAACTAAACTTGTCGTTATTTTAATGTTTTATTTTTACAAAATTGAATTTTATTTCTGTATTTTTTGCGAAAAAAAATTCATTGGAACCTACAAGATATTAAACACGTTCCCGAAACAACTTTCCTTTAAGACAGATGTTCCGCGAACTTTTATAAAATTCTACGTATTTTATTATAATTTCACATCTCAATAAGCCATGAGACCCAATTACTGGAGGGAAACACATCACAGGCTTGAGTAAATCACGTAGATTTATTATAACCTCGCCGGGAATCGAACCCGGAATCTTTGGTGTGAAAAACCAGTATCTTACCTACTTGGCTACGAGATCCCCTCTTAGATATATATTTTTATGACATATTTGACCAGGAAAGTACACGAAGATACTAATTTTATGTTAAAAAAGAAATTATTATTTAGCCAAACAAGCTATTTTTAAATAAAATACAAAATAAGAAAATGCCAAAAAATTTCAGATAAAACGTACGTATTAGATGGACGCCCAATTATTGAAATAAAATTTTATTTATTCTCAAATATAATAATGAAAAAACCACTTCAATCACTTGCACTATTACTAAGGAACGATTTTAAAAGGCTGAAATATCCGCTATTGTTTGTCGAGAACTTTTGGTATTGATTTAAATAAATAAATACGATGTAAGTGTTCTTTTATTAAGCCATGAAAAGGTTCCACCCCAACTCCTTACTTCCCGCCTACAATTCAGCAGGGAATGCGTACGCAAGGATTTTATCATGGTTGTTTATTGATTTGAAAAAATAATATTATATAATAATGTACACCTACGCAAGCGGAAATTCCAAAAAATATCGAAACTAAAAAACGGACAAGATCAGCTTCCAGTTACATTTTATCAAAAGCGACATATGTATGGTATTAAAAAAATATTTTTTTTACACATTATAATTTTTGTTGTTGTTGTGACAGAATGCGAATCATGGAAGATAGCGCAATACCATAAAATAAGTAAAAGGCAAGAGTAATACGGCACACGCGAGTACCTGCAAGCAAGCGAGAAGATTTAACCCTAGATCACTAAAATTATTTTGAGTAACACTGTCACTAAGTATTAGTCCTAAAAACTAACAAATTGAAACTTCAATATTTTTCAAAATCAAAGCATTTATTTAGAAAAAATCTATATAATGTATGGAATGTCAACTAAATTAATACATAACTAAACAAAAAGTTCAAAAAAATTATTCTTGGCAGTCGGTACACACTGGACGTATGTTCCCCACAAATCGCCGTCTCGCAGCGGCGGCAAGCATACTTGGTCATCGTGTGCTTTTTGTATGGACAAAAATAACATATTTTGCGCTTGTTCTTTTGTGCTTGAAAGGTACTAGAAAAAGCATCTTCAATATTTAAAATATCTTTGAAAAAAATTTTTGTCATAATAACTTACCTTTATTCAATTTTGTGACGTAATCACTAAACATTAGCCTGAGGGACTTATATTTCGTAAAATCTCCGGAACCAGGAAGCCTGCGAACGCAATGCGTGTGCACGGGTCACTGATTGGCCGAATCAGGAAGGTACTAAGCGGCCGGGGAGGGTGCGGTAACGGGAACATACCTAGACAGCGAATGCGTCAGAGTCGTGTTGCCTGTGAGACTAATGTTAGTGATCTAGGGTTAAATTTCCATAGACGAGTGATAATAAGTGCTTATTACGAAATTGGTATGAATTAAATAACTATATATCTAATCAATATTTTTAATATTTTCAAACTTCTGTCATGACAATAGGACTCACTTGCTTATGTATACTGGTTTCCTGAAACGGGGCTCGAACTACTAACCACCAGATTACTGAGTGAACACCGTGACCTTCGGATTACTATCGCACAGATGAATCGTGATTTTCATTCGTCTCCCACAGTCACAATACTGTGACAATATATGATCTCGTATAACATAGGAGGTTATTTTGGCTGTGTAACCTCAGAATGTGGTCAATTTAAAAAAGGCAGACATCTTCTTTTTACGATTTAACGAGCCAAGAGACAAAATCACAGAAGTGAGACACATCACAACACACCCAGGAGAAAATCACATATATTAATTGTTGTAACCTCACCGGTAATGGAAACCGGAACCCTCGGTGTGAGAAGTCAGTGTCATGCCCACTGGGCTGCGAGGGCCGCATTTTGCGGCACAGGATAAATCAGTACATTGCAAATTGATTGCCAAACTCCCATAAAAATCGGCACACGAACCATTTAAAAATATTCCTTATCTAGTCGAGTCTGTTGTCTTTTTTTTATTTTTAAATACTTACTCAAGTTTTTGTATTGTTTATCTTATGTGTTTTCTTACTTGAATTGAACTGAATTGAAAATTGAATTATTTTTCGAATTTTTAAATTATATTTTGATGTCTATCTTATTTTTTAAATATTTACTCATGTTTTGTATAGTTTACCTTACGTAATTTCTTTTTATCATTGCATTAATTATTTAAAAAAAAATTAAATATATTTTTATTTTAACATTTAAATTTTAATATATTTCACTATAATGTCAATTGTATATAAATATTTTTCTTGTAAAAATTTGCAATGAATTAATTAATCCTTTTTTAAAACTGTATTATGTCTTATTTTGTTTTATTGAATTTTATTTTAACAAATTTAAGTTACTATGTATAATCGCACTGTTTTATTACACCTATTGTACATTCACATTATTTCCTGTTATAGCTCCTTGGGCGTAAAAATAAATTAATTGATAAATAATTTTAACTTGCATCATAAAGATTTTACTACACATACGATGATTTAATAAAATACTTTTTATGTTTCTAGAGGTGATTTTTATTCAGAGAAAGCGTAGTAAAAAATTAGTTAATTGTAAATTAAAATTACCGTATTCAATAAGAAAATAACTATCATATTAATTAATAATATATTTCATTGAAATGAAGATTGAAATAGATCATTATTTTGAAAACAACTAATGGTTGACAAAATCAGCCGTTTCTTAATGTATTTCGATCAATCTTATTTTTATTTATTGGCAATTTATTTTATATACGCTTTGAGAATAAAGGTTCGGTTCCTATTTAATTCAATACAATACTCATTTGTTCGTGGGTTAAGTAAATTATACGACCTATTATCAAGATAAGCCACGTTTCCCTAATATCAACCTAATCTTAAATTGATGAATATTAAAGGATATGTTAAGGATATCAATCACTCGGAGCAGCAGAGGCAATCCTTCCACCCTTGGGATAATGTCTATAAATGGAGATAATGACCCCCATACGGAGAGGCTTCGTCTTATCCGCACCCTTATCACGCAACTACTATACTTATAAGGGTTTACATTTATGGATGTTCCATAAACGTTTTTTTGCCATTTTTTTATAATGAGGTTTCGACCAGTCTAGTGACAAGAGAAAGTGACCAAATTATGAATATTAACAAGTCAGAACGTATCATAAGAATTAAGAAGTTATGTATAAGATGATTTATGGATGTTCAATAAACGTAATAAGCCATTTTTTTATAATTAAGTTTCGATTAGAGTCTAGTGACAAGAGAAAATGACAAAATTATAAATATTAACAAGTCAGAAGTTATGGTTAAGAAGTTATGTATTAGAGTGTACATTTATGGATGTTCAATAATCTTATTTAGCCATTTTTTTATAAATAGGTTTCGTCTAGTGTCTAGTAACAGTGACCAAATTATTTTCATTTTATTTTTTATTTATTCGAATTGAAACGTACAAGGCATGAAGACGTTTTACAAAGTAAAAGATTAATGCGTTTGAATAATATCTGTTCCATACATCTATTAATCGCTTACAATAATATCTATAAAATTACTTACTATAAGGTGATGTTTATGTGTGTATGTGTGTGTTTATGTGTGTGTGTATGTGTGTTTGTGCGTTTGTGCATGTAAGTATGTGCGTTGTAAGCTGGGTCAAAGCCTATGAAATCATTGTTTTAAGCTTATGCTTAAGAATATACTTTGTGTCTGCGAATAAGTCTATGCCAATATTATATTTATTCTGACTTGTTTATATTCGAATTATGAATTGGTATTAACAAGTCAGAAGAAAGGTTTATATTAAGATCGTTCGACATACATAAATATTGAAATAATGGATTCTTTATACGAATCATATGCATGTGTAGAGATACGATTCTTTAAATGTCGCTGTAAGGACGTACGCCTTTGACCCCCCCCGAGGTGAGAAGCCACACACTTGAAGACGCTTTGATATAACTCCAACCATCTATACGATTCGTAGAAAATATATTTTATTACCTAAATACCTAAATAAGCTATCTTTTTCTTCTTTCTGTCCCCTGTCAGGTCCCTACGGCGATGGCAATCACTTGTGCGAAAATTTCTCTGTCTTGCGCTGCCCGGAACAAATCCTCCACCTCCATACCGGTCAATTAGCCCTTTTGTTACTACCCGGGTACCTGGGTACCCATTTTCGATTTTAAATTTAAATCATTTTATTCATAAATGCTATCATCCATTTGGATCTCCGTTATTTAAATTATTTGAAAGGGAGGGAAATATGTAAAGGGAAGATGACATTGCTGTGAGAAGCAATGACCTTCTTAGAAGCTATTTGACAACCGTCTAAGTATCAATTTGTGAGATACAAAACAAAAATAATGTATGTGGGAACACCCATCTAGGTTGGGTACCCGGGTACCTTGGGTAGCAACTAGTGTGAGAAATTCCGGGTAGTAACATAACGGTTAAAAAGGAATGTAAAACTGATCTCAACATAGTAAATGGAATTGGTCGCTTAGGTTATTTGAGCATATTGAGTGTATGAATGAGGACAGAATGATAACGCAAGTATTGATGACGCCAAAAATATAGCCTCAATACTCGTCCAGCTTGCATGCAAAGATGTATGAATTTGGATAATACGAGAGTTATTTTAAATTAATTAGAATCTATCGTACCATTTTTTAAATTAAAATATTTGTCATTTTGAAGAAATATTTCGAAAACGTCATAACATCAATCTATCATATTCACTCTAGTGATGGGTCCGTTCTATACTAACTAATACAATGTAGTACTACATTACATTGAAGTGTACACTTCACATCTTTTGAAGTGTAGTGCACACTAAAAACTTCACACACTTCAAAGTTATTGAAAGTTCATACTTCAAATAGTACATTTTTGATGTGAAATTTTTGGGAAGTTGATGTAGATAATTGAAGAAATTTTCGGAAATCGGAACAACCCCCCCCCCAATAGTTTTGAAATATGTTAGTAAAACACTTTTCAAGAACCACTTTTTGTAGGTCACTACAATTTTGTAGTACTAAAATCAGTTCACTTCATAAGTACTAAAATTTTGTAGTACCTACTGCAATAGTTCACTTCATTGATACAACAATTTTGTAGTACTACAATTAATTCACTTCATTAGTTCTACAATTAAGTACTACTACAATTATTTCACTTCATGTAGTTTATACTACAAATGTGGTGTACACTTTGTAGTCTTCATTTTGAAATGTAGTTTTTCCCTTCGCTAATTCACTCAGGTTACCATTACCCAGGTCTAGAAATCTTCTCGAATAAACTGAATGGAACACGTCGTAATGAATAATTAATCTGCGTTTATTCAAAGAAATATATTTTTTTCCTAGTTTAATAAAAATTTTAAAAGAAATCACAGACTTTCACAGAAATTCGCAAAAATCTTGATCGTAAAAAATGTATAAATAAAAAAAATGAAGAAAATTATTTCATATTTTAAGATGTCACTTCGTGTGAATTGACTATTCCCCTCTGAGAAGCGTATAAAAAAAAACCAAATGTGCCGATTCAGAAATATTTTTAAAAAGGTATTCGAATTTTTTCAGCAGCTTTTACTGAACTCCGCGGGCGCCTCGATATTATATACATTATACATAAATTCAAATACAATATCAAAAACACCCTGAAAGCCTTTTAACATTTTCAATTTACGCATAAACATTCACCAGAACATTCATATACCATAAATTATATTATTTCCAAATAACCGTAACTTAAGTTTGTAGATTCTCTATAGGGTTAATTATATTGTGTCATATTCGCTAGACAAAATACGAGTTTACTTAAGAGCACAAAAATAATATAAAAGTAATGATAGGGGATGAAATTACAAATTTTACCCATACTTTACTCAAAGGCGTACCGTAGAAAGTACTTATTTCGATTCTTGTAATTATTTGGAAAAAATTCTCTTTGAAATGGAAGATGCCACACAATAATATCATTGTTTTACCCAGCGCACTAACTGTGGGTACAAAGTATGAATTTACCTATAGTATAGATTGTATCGCCTATGTAATCAATATATATTTAATTCTCTCACACTACACACATTCAAAAGACAAATCTACTTATCTTCTATTATTTAGTCACATGTAGATTTTTTATTTGTTGTACTTAATAATCTTGTTAATTTTTAAATTTTTTTTGATCATTTTCTTCTTTTATGTCTACTATTTACTTATTGTATTTTCTTATGATTTTTTTGTATTTATTTTGTTAATATTTATTTTTTTGTTATGTAATTTGTAAATATGTACGTAGGTAGCTATGCTTCTTTGTTTTAATAATATGTGAAAGGCCAAATCAGGGCGTGTTTTATTAATAAATAAATAAATTTTGTTTATTTATTCCAAGGAGTGCTAAGATTATTTGATATTATAAACATGATTTGTATGTTATAAGTACGTAACTAACTATATACCTAACAGGAAACGTGTAGCATGTATTAATGGTTAACTAATATTTTATAAAAAAGAAACGGAATAAATATTTAATCTAGTCATCTTCCTATTACAATTATAACCATAAGATATTAATATACTGTTACGTGTTCCTAATGAAATATTTAAAGTAATTTATTATTTTTGATATAAACAGAGACTCTGGACAAAATCTAAATTGGAAAACTATTTATTTATTCGCGTTACATTTGTATTAGAAGATTTTCACACATTTGTAGGTACTCTGGTACAAATTTCTAGCTTTCTATGTTCGCTGGGATTGTCCATTTGCTGTCTATGGTTATCTATTAGCCATTAAATACAAGACTGTTAAGAAGCAATGGCGTCATTCGTTTACTTAAGGTCCTCGATTTACTGAATATTATTATATTCTACGTTCTATGTGTTACATTGTTTTCCGAGTTTTTAGGTGTTTCCAATTTATTCTAAAACATTTACAGTATTGAAAAATGGTATATTATGTGCACTTCTATCATTAAGAATCACGCGTCAATATCATCATATTTTATCAAGTAAATATGTATTTGTAAGTCCACGCCGTTGGGCCGAAAGGATAGAACGCTACACTTTTTTGTTCTATACACCAATTTACCTAATCTACTTTCAAATATCTTCTCATGTACACTCTTCGGTTGTTTAGATTTTAACAGGGCCATCCACCAATACATCTTTTGTTTATCTGGTCAAACCATGTTTTTCGCGGACTCACTATTATTCACTTCAAATTGGTTCATTCTCAGCTCTGACATACATAAGCCAGAGCATACTTGTACATCAAATTAAAAACTTTCTTTTTTATTGATCCAAGATTTAAATAAAAAATTTGTATTTTCAAGATATACGCTATTAAGAAAATTCCACTATCTCCTATTTTCTACATTCAAGAGTTCGTTTAACATAAGAAACCTCTTAACGGATGAAATAGATCGCGTTTGGACGTAAAATAGCTTATTCTCTGCACAGAGCAACATAAATATTACAAAAATCGAACATAAAGATAATATTGGCCACACACTTTGAAACTTTTTCGCAGAAAATGTGAATTTCAATCAAACTCGTGGACCATTATTTTTATTATTTATTTAAATCGAGCCGTTTTTATTATACCGAACCGTAATATTATACGGCGATATTCTATTACTCAGATATTCCCTTCGAATCCACCACAAGCGATGAAAGCCGGAATAATTCAATGCAAAGTGTTCCAAAGTTGGACTATGTATATTTGTTTGAAGTTGTTCCAACGTCAATTCGGAATTGGAACATATTGAGGTTCTAGCGCGTGCTTGCTGCGGAAGGGAGGTAGCTACGTCGCAACACAAAGGTATGCGGACTCAATAAACAGCGTATAGCAACAAAAGAAGGCTTTCATTTTTACATACAAATCTTACCTGTAGGCTTTCACTAACAAAGAAGCTACGTGCAGACAGCCTAATGGAAAAACATCAAAAGCCAATTTTACACCGACACTCGTTTCTGCGAAAATATTTGAATATGTTTTTTTTTTGTTACCATATATTCTCGTGAATAAATAAGACGAAGGCGACTGAGATAACTTTGCAAAGATTTTGCGCTTAATATGGCGCGCTGAAAAAATGTATTTATTAAATATTGTGTTTTCACAAAACATCCCTTTCAAGACGCTGTGTTGAAGCAAAAGAAAGGAAGGAAATGAGAGAAATAGGGCTGTTCAGATATGGTTAGTATCACAAAGCCATTATCAAGCAATGTTTGGACGTGGAATGGTGGCTTTGTGTAAAACTTCTGCCACTTTGAAGACGTTTTTTTTTCTGCTATAAAAATACTCTGCAACGTTGAACATTTGTTATTCTCTGCTATGAGTGAGTATTTTGACTAATGTTTTTTTCTTAGTTAGTTTAATATAACATATAAAAAGTATATTTTTGAGTCATTATTTATTAAAAGATCATTAAATTAGATGCAAGACATTAATTTTTTCACCTCTACGTGAGTTAATTAATATTTTATTTTTTATTAATAAAGTAAAAATAAAGTGTTTTTCACGTATTTTAATGATTATCATGAATAAACTGTACAATTTTCATGCCGAATTGAGTTTTATATTATAATGTATACAATGTGTAAAAATTAGCAGCTATAGCCGAAATAAAGCTGGTTTTAAAGAATCCAATTAGCTTTGCAAATCATCGCAAATAGATACATTCTTCTCTTTCTCGTTAATGGCCAACATATTACAGTTTTCAGGGGTTTTCTGTGGTTTTTTTCTTCTTCTTTCTTCTACCGCCGTCTCCTTTCACAGGTCGGCGATCATATTGGTGGTTGCGACTCTATTCACCGCTGTATGGACCAACTCATTGGAGTAACGCTCGTACCGATCCCACAAGTCACACAGCCATGAAATACGGTGTCTTCATACGTTTCTTTTACCACTTATTTTTTCTTATTGTTAAGGGTTTTTTATTTCTTCTGGTTTCCTATCCGGATCATTGCATTGTCATTTATAAACCCTATAAATTCGAATTATTTTAAAAAGCCATCTATTTATTTTAGTGCCATTATTGCACACCTAAGTGCCAGGATTACGGGAAACCAGGACTCGCTAGGCTCAAGGATCACTTCCGTTGTTAAACTGTATTGGGGTCCGTAGGGTAACTTCGTCAAGGGTTGTTTCTCAGTTTGATACAGACTGTAAATAGTCTCCAAGTGTTTCCAGGGATTATGTAGCGCACACCTGGCCGTCACAAGGTCACTGATTAAGTGAAGAAGTATGGTGAAAAAGAGAACAAGGAGAGGGGAAACAAATTAATTCGTTCAAAACATAATGACCTTACAAGCCGAAACAGCTGTAACACCTAAAAATAGTTAACCCGCAGAACTTAATAATAATATTTATTAAAATTTAATTTATTTTAAATTTTTCTAAAAATAAATATGGAGTTCTACAAATTAAACACAAACACCATAAATAAATTCAGACCTCCTTAGCATTAATAAACCTTCAGCTCACCTTAGCATTGTTTCAGTGAATGTTCATGATTTCAATTCATATAAAAGTATAGGTAACATATAACAAAAATATAAATATAAATAAATAAATATACACAGCATCGTTTACTTCTAATTCGCAAATCAAATATATACCTAGATATAGCAAAGATGTCTCATAGAGAGAAAACATATTTTTTTAATGGGAAAGTAGGTATTAAAGTCTTATTTGTGGTGTTCATGGGGCTTACAACTTATCTAACGGCTGGCTTAAGTAATCACTTTACACAATATAACTTTTACCAATTCCATCCATGATAGACTGCCACTGCTATGAAATACGTTGTATTATATATATTAGGTCCTTACATATGAAATTGGCGTTTAGTATGGGAGGAACATAAAGACGATTTTTTATTATTATAATATATTTATTTAATCAAAGTATGTACCATTGCTATCTATGCACTTTTGCCATCTCATAGGTAGTTCATCGATCCCTTTACTTAAAAAACCATTTGGACGGGAATCAATAAAATCTTTGAAGGCGGTTTGGACTGCCCCATTGAAGTTGAATTTTTTCCTTTGCAAGAAGTTATCCAAATTTCGAAAAAAATGGTAATTTGTTTGGGCAAGGTCCGGAGAGTACGGTGGATGTCTTAGACATTCCAATTGAAGCTCCTCTAATTTGGTAGCCGTCTGTTGTGCAGTGTGTGGTCTAGCGTTATCATGAAGCAGCAGTGGCCTAGAGCGATTAACCAGCCTCGGTTTTTTAGCAGCTAGGTCCATCATGGTTTGCAGTTGCTGACAATAGACACCTACCTACCTTTCAAGCTTTTTCACCTTACCAATTTGCTTCAAGTGGATTAAAACAGTTTTATCACTAACACTGCAGCCTGCAGCTAACTCGGATGTGGTTTGCGATGGATCCGCTTCCACAATAGCCTTCAATTCTTCATTATCAACTTTGGTCTCCGGCCGTCCACGGGGCTTGTTCTGCAGGTCGAAATTTCCAGAACGAAAACGTTGGAACCAAAAACGCACTGTGTTTTCTTTTGCGGCACCGTCGCCATACACATCATTAATCCTTCGAGCCGTTTCTGCAGCACTGGTGCCACGGTGGAACTCGTACTCGTAAATAACGCGATATTTCATGTTTTTCATTTTGTAAACTGAGTGACGCAAAGAAAAAAACAATTGAGAAAAAACAAATGAATTATAATTTTCAAAACACAAATACATGAGTAAATAGCTGTATAAATTTGGATTTGGAATTCCTAACCAAAGAGAAAATATTTGAGATCATATTTGCCAGTACGGCAAAACGCCAATTTCATATGTAAGGACCTAATATATATGTTTAATTTGCATACATGATTTGTATTTTTAATACCTGTGGTCGAAAATTTGTCATTCCTATAAAACAATACAGATGTCACCTCTGGTAATGAGATATTTATTAATTTATTTATTACATTAATAAATAAATAAATAAAAAATAATCAAATAAATATATAAATATTTATTTTTATTGGAATTTTTAAGAGAATATTCTTTCGAAATATTTAAATTACACTGTAATGCGCCTGAAAATTATTTTAGTATTTCACTCCTTTTTGGACCAGTTTTTTGTATATTCAGAATATTTTGAGTTCCTTGGGGATAAAATCCTGTACCATGTTCTTAAAATATTTTAACATACTCAAAATATTCCGAAGAAATAAAGATCCTTTTTGATTTTTGTATTGACCTATGTATTGTCGAGATGATGTGAACTTGTAGCTTTAGACACAGAAAATCGATTACAATTGAGATATGAAATAATAATGAAAACGAAAATCTTTAGACCCCATTCATTATATTTTATGTAATAAATCAAATATTAAAAAAATGCTCATCGCCTTTTCGACGTGTTTTCACTATCGGACGTTGCATAACGGAATCTGAAAATCGAACTCTTTGAATTTCTTTTTCCGTTTTCCGTCAAGTATCTGAACAACTCTGCATAAATCTTATAACGTATGCAGTTTCCTCCAGGCGCAGTCTTTCAGTATGAGACCGCTAGACCATGCAAAAATCGAGAAAGATATTCAAGAAAACTATGTTGGAATGGAATCAATCTTGGATTCGTCTTATTTTTGACTGTAAGTAAACCAATAAAATTTTTCAGGAATTGTAAAACAGTCTCTACTGCACTTTTGCTGGTTGAATCTTATTTAAATGAACGCTATTCTTTTGTTTTTTAGGCCAATAATTTACCAGATATATTGTTATTAGCCGAGAAAGTTTTCTAGATCGTTATGTCAAATCGCGGAATAAAATAAAATTACAACAAATAAAACATACATAATGAGTAGAAAATTATTCCTTTGTGAAGTTAATTGCATTTATTATAATTTTATTTATTATATAATATTTATAAATTAAAAGCGAAAATGCATGTAAGATCAATATTTAACTATTTTCAAAATCTAAATGCGTGAACTTTTCAGCCATATTGACCGCATTTTGTTTTTATGCATACCTGCCGTATGACATTATTTTCAACTCTCTAAATTATGCCATTATCTGTTTTTTCGTTAAATAATTTCTATTTAAATATGCATTTCTTTTTGATATAATTTAAGTGAATATTTATTTTTGGCTTTCTTTTTTGTCATATTTTATATAATATATATACTTTTCCGCTTCTTACTTTATTTTTCTTTTTTTTTATATCCAACGTACTTTTATAATTTTTGTGTATATTCCTTATTTTTTTATATTTTATGAACCTCATTATAATAACTTCTGTCCATAAACCAAATTCTTTTATATTATATGAATCATTTGTTTTTAATTCAATATATATTTATACATATATGAAATGTGTGGGATTGTACTAACCTTCCCAAATACTGGAATAAAAACATAAATAATTGCGCTGCAGACAATCTTAATTGGAGAGTTGACAACCATTTTATTTATTTATTTATTTCTTAAGTTAATTAATATTAAAACTTGTATATTAACTAGTCTTTAACACTTTACATTCTTAAATCTATTACTTATACACCATACGAATATACTGTATTTACTTTTTTAATATGATCCTCATTGCCCTGTTTTGCATCACTTGTAGTTACTTGATATTTCCTTCATTGACCAAATACAAGACTGTAGCATAATATTTTGTGTGAGGAGTTATTATAGTTTTGTATATTAACTCTTCACTATTTATATTCAATTTTTTCTCAATCTTTCAAGAAAAAATATTTTTTGTGATATTTTTTTCATATTCGTATTCAAACATATTCAAAATTTAGTGTCAAAGTTAATTTTGAATCTAATATAATACCTAAATATTTCATTTCATAGACCTTTTCAATGAGATGACCGTCAATATTAACATTAACTTGTATTAAATGTATTTTGTGTACGTTTTGCTTGTGTACATCCTGTGTACATTTTGCTTGTACTAAATGTAATCAACTTCTCTATATGTCTCTTTGATTAAAATAAATTGAGCCGACTTGAGAGCGGACTATTACTAGCACAAATATTATGATTCATCAAATATTATTCATCCAAGCACAAATACTCATAACTTACAAATTTATGTTATTATGTCCAGTATTAAGAACTTTGGTAACACTGCAACAATTAATACAAAAACCAGGTCTTTTATTTTTACATAAATTGTGAGAGTAATGTGTACGGTTAAGGAACGATAAAGGAAAACGTAAAGCGTGTAGATAACAGAGAAAGAGAATGAATTTGGGCTCCAAAGGGAATAAAGCGAAAGGGAGTAACAAACGGCTTTAATTAATATAAAAAATTGTTAACTGCCCCACTGTGTCAGCCGGAGTTTGCAAAAAACAGGATAGACATTTTTCATTGCAGCGTTTTTTTCCTAGAGATAAATACACGCGTATTTTTAAGACTTATTCGCATGGGAAGGGTGGACACCACAGAGAATAAAATTGTACAGATTTGAATTAAACCCCTTCCTTAGGCCAGGGGATTGGGGCAGAGTGGAAGTATGTCTCCCCTCCGAAATATTTAATTAAAACACATCATCATCGTCTTCGTCCTCTTGTCCTTGTAGGGTCGGGGGCACAAAGACTCGAAAAGGTGCTTCCACATTACCTTGTCTTGCGCTGCTTCCGCATAAGTCAATCAGTTCATACACATTCTTTTAACAATTTTTCAAAATTTTCCTGTAACTTTGTTTAAAAGCCACATTCAAAAAATATATTGTAAAATGATAACTTTGTTTACTTTCACTATTTGATTATAACGATTAAAACATTTTCGATGCTAACGCATCATCTTAAGTAATGTTGCTAATACTAAACCTAAGACTAAAGGATGGCGTGAGGAGTGGGGTGGAGATTAGAGTCGGGTGGGTATATGGGCGTGACCATTAGGCGCAGAAGAGGGGACGTAACAGATGGAGATTGAATATTGATCACATTTTTATAATTATTAATTGCTAAGTTTTTAAAATATCTGGTTTCTTTTCTTTCTTACATATGTTTATTAAATGTATGCTTATGTCGAAACGATAACCTTCAGTTCTTATACATATTTTTGTTATTTCTCTCAGCTTAATCTGGAGTGACCCAAAAGCCGTCTTCCTTCCGGGGTTGCCAAGAGGATTCTTCCTAGTTTTCGTTCCTCTGGCATTCTAAGCACGTTCAGGCCACCTCATTTGTGATTTTTCTATAATATGTAGAAGTAGAGACTCCATGCCGAGTGTGTGCCTTATGTCGGCACTTCTCACTATGTCCATCAACGTGACTCCCGCTATCCTCTTTAAAAAACTCATCTCGGCAGCCTGGATCCTTGCTCTCACTCTCTCCGTTAGGATAAGACACATTTATAATCTAATAAGAGTATTTATTTTTGCATACTTACATAAATGCTTTAGGTTTAACGTATTTTTTACATCAAACTTTGTTGTTTTTTTAATTTTTTATGTATATATAAATTTTATTACAAACCAAGTCTCTTCAAGTGAAAACGTATTTTTTTAATAAATTGCGACTTATTAACTAAGACAAACTAATATGTAATTTCCATTGATAACGTGGAAATATAAATAATAAATTGATAAGGTATTGAGAAAATACGCTGAAGTTACTGGTGTAAGGATGGTTTTAACGGTAATATTGAGAGAAGTGGAGAAAATTGTTAAGCAAATTAATTCCCGAGTAAAAATTTCGTCGCTTTTGTTTTTATGTTCGTTGTATATAATATATTGGTCGCTGGCTGATGTTCAGTTGATAATGAATTCACTCGGCTCGCTCATTCATTTGTCTGCGTTCTGTGTTTTTGCTGTCGAATAAAGAGTCTTCAGCGCAATGCTGCTGCATGTTTAAAAAGGTTCGATTTTCTTGAAGCTTCTGGTATAGTTATAAATAATCCATTTCTTTCCAAAATCTTCTAGATTGTTCGTATTAATTTGATTATGTGCATTCTTGTCATTTTACGTGGCAATACGTTGATGCCTTTAATGACGCACTTTTGTGTTATATTATATTTTATCATCTTTTGATATTTTCTACACGATTTTACAAAATCACATCCAGTCACGTTCAGTGAAAAGTTTACAGCCAAATTAGTGGGGAGTTTGCTGAACGAGCCAAGAAATCAGTTGCAAGAGCCACAAACCAGGGACGGGTAGCCGTTAACAGGGATGATTTCCGTTCCACATGCAACACTTCCAAGTGATAAAAGAACTTTTGTCGTGAATACGAATATAAAATCTGTTCGAACGTTGTAAACGACCAACAGGAATGTGAGAGAGCTCTTGCTGGGACGTGAATGATTATAAGTGATAATAGGGATGGATGGTTGAATTAATTTCGACAGATACATTAATATTCCTTATTTATTTCCAATTTAATTTTAAACTATTTAGGGGAAAGTTTTGTATCATAAATACGTTAAATCTTTAAACACTTTCAAATATTCCACTCTGTGGGCCTGGTACCTCAATAACAAAAAAAAGAGTTGACACATTTATTTAATACGGTTTGAGTGTTATTTGGGGGTCTTTGATTTTTTTTGCACTAAAAATTCATTTTTTCATTATTTTAAAAATGCCGTTATATTAAAAATGAGCTACATTAAAAAAATATATAATGAATTAAGGATAAATTATAGAAGTCTCATAGAGACGAAGATATTTAAATATGAAAAGAGTGGATGGAATTGGTGAACGTTGCATTGTGAAGAATGATCACTTTAGCCAGCTCATACAGGTTATAAGCCTTCAGCCAGCCTATGAGAGACTTCCATCCACTTTTCTCATTTATAAATAACTTCGTCTCCGTGAGACTTATATAATTTATCATTAATTTATCATGCCCCTGGGAACCAAATCCAGTATTTGTGTTCTTGGAACATACTGTCATATAAAAATTTTGTTATAAAAAAAATTATTCTTCTCTATGAGACTTCTATAATTTGTCTTAATTAAATAAATATTTGTTATTATATTGATATTGCACTCAACTAACTAGAATATAAATTAACCTTAGTAAACATATAAACATTACATAAAAGTTTATTAATTAGGTAGAGAGAGAGAGATAGAGAGCGTGATAAAGTACAGGCTACGAGGCGAAGAGGGAAGGATAGGAAGATAATATTGGTTGACAGAGAATAACTTTAAAATTGAACTTTAAAATAAATTAATTTAATTATGAAGTATTTCACAATTTATTTATGATTATTGGTAGTAACAACTTTTGTCTTTAATGTTTTATGGTTAATACTATACTACAAAATGTACAATTTGTCTTCAAGTTCCACAAATATGGGCACTTTTCCCTATATATACATGTAATAATATATATATGCAAACATATATGTATACTCCCTCTAATAATAATAATATTGAATCTTAAAAACTGAATATTAAAAAAAAATCATATAGATAATTAAATGTTAAATGATAATTATAATACTTAATATAAAATAAAATGTTAAAAGTTCAAAGGTGCGCGATATGCCCAATTTAAATTTAATTTAATTTATATTGGTGACTTTTTAGTCATTTTCGGACCTCCTTTTCATACATATTTAAATAGACAAACTAAGCTAAAGGCTGTGATGAATCACCTGTTTCTATAGATTTTTTTTTTATTTTATTATTTTTATTTTGAACTCTAAGATGATTTAAATGCTACGCGGGGAAAAATTGAGCTAAACTGGCCGTAGTATTGGAGCTACAAAAATTTGGGAATGATGAAACGCTAGTATTGGGAGGGAGTTAGTAGCGATTGATCGGATATAGGTTACGAGCAGTTAATATTCAATTCTTATAAAACATATTAATCTGGTGGTAAAGCCGCGTTTGGTACAAATGGTTGACGATCGGCGCGGTCCGAGCGGTCCACATGTGCTTCCCAAAAAAAATACTGAACACGGCTTTCGTAGATTTGGGGCGCGATTATTGCGTTTAGAGCCGTTAAAAAACCGATTAACGTCTACTCTAAGGTGACGATGATATTGACAGTTCCACGAGGTTTCAGAATTATGGCCTTTTTGCTGTGGTTTTGAAACCGCTTAAATGTCATTAATCGTGATCTTAAGTGGATTGCCGCGCAAGAGAGATAGCAGAATATGAGCAAAGGCAAGGAAGGCAGGTCCTAATCGGGGGATCGCGAGAGGAAAACGCCCCATAAAATTTTTTATAGGAATTGGCCGTGGAGCACGGATTAAACGTATACGTTGTACCAGAGGGGTGACCTTAACTGAGCGGATAATGGTTTATTTTCGTTTCGCGGGAATCGGATAACGTAGGCAGATAGGAAAGTTAACTATAATTCCATTATATTTATCTGTAGACTGACGCTCTATCGAGGAGCGAATAATGATTCATTTTCGTTTCGCGGGAGTCGAATAACGTAGGCGGGTAGAGAAGTTAACTATAATTCTATTATATTTATCTGTAGACTAACGCTCTTCAGGCTTTTACAACAGATAGGTAATTGTGCAATGACGGTATATACGGTTAGGAAAGAGATAACGATAACGTGTAAGCATATTAATGGCACGACAAGAAAATAATATACTCGAATATAGATACAATATATTAACTATGTAATCACTACAAACCTGCCCTACGTTAGCGTAGTTTCAACAGGACGGGTAACGTGTATACGATTGGCTATTCTAGCTCAGATTTCGCCGGGTTTGCTAGTAATAACCACAAAACATAATTGGAACAAGTGTATTCAATTCAATTCAATTCAATTCAATTTATTTCATGATAATATGTACATGACAAACAAAATGTTTAAGGCATACATATTAGAAGTATATATCAAAATGAAAATATTTAATAAATTAAAAATAACATAAATCTGGTCAAAGGTGTAGGAGAGTCCCGCTTCGGAAAACCCCCTCAGACACATGGAATATATCAATACCCAGAGCGATTTTGTTCAGCATGGCTGTGGCTCTTCCAACAGGCATAACCATCGGCAGGTTGGTCCTGTATATTGGAATGTGAAACGATCTATGCTGACGAGGTCTAGTGTAATTGTCAGGAGCATACAAACCAATGCTCTGCATAGTTTGGGGATCATCAATCATACCGCGCAACAATCTAGATAAGAATATTGTAAATAAAATAATCTGAATTTGCGGCTCATATACACATGAAATAAAAGGATAAAGCGTATGGGGATCTTATAGATGGATGGATAAATGAAACAAATATATATAGGAGTAAATGCAAGTAAAAAGCAAGCATATAAGTACCAAAAACATAGGAGAACATAGTGTGGTAGAAATTCGAAGACGGGAGGAACAATAATGTGAAGTGGAACGGATATAGCAAGAGCATGTAACAATGATAAACGTACAAATACAGACAACTACTTGAGACCGATTCGACAGATACTAGCAATCTTTCAACACACCTCTAAGAACATGGGGAGCGGTATATAGTTATCAGCGGAGGCGTCCAGTGCCTTGGCAATAAATGAGCACTGAATTAATCCGACGCCTTGCCTGCGGCACTGGAGGTTTATTTACTTATTTGTTTTATTTGTTTTCATTTATTGGGTTTCTTACAGCCATATAATTAATCAATCTTTGAAGAAAAGACAATAATTGATGCACAGAGTTTTGGGCCAATTACGCGAAAACACATACATACAATCGATAAAAGAATAATAAAAACATGTCCAATAGTGGGTTGTGTGAGTGTGTATCTGTGTGATTATTTATTTATTTATTTATTTTGTTTTGGGAAAAAAAATTAAAAGCAAAACGATCTTAAAAATCTTCCACTGAATTTAAAAATTTACTTTAACTTACATTAATAGTTTATTGTGTTATAGCGAATAGTACTCTTCCAGTATTATATTGTTCGAGAATATTCACTGTCTATGTAACATAGTTACTTTGTGGATCAATCTTACTGCCAATAAAAATAATAATAAATGGTTACAAATTATGTTTAAATTCCGCAACGGAGGGAGCTCATACGTCCCTGTGCGCGGAGAGTCGCGGCCAAAAAACAGGATTCATTGGATGATTCACGAGAAAAGATCGCCCAAAATTAATTTAAAATTAGGTATAGGACCTTTGGATGATTGTTATATCTAGGTGTGCAGTGTGCACGTGGTGAATATATGGAAATTGATCCCATGATATAGCGGCCAAGAAACGTTAAATTTCCGATAAAGACGAGTGAAAATACGGGAGAACGGGGCATAATAATGGTAGATAATGAAGAAACATCAACTATGATTAGGGGAGTACCCGATAGATTGTAGTTACGGTTGATCAAACGACAATATGGACTGAACTTAGAAATTAAATATTAAAAATTATTTATCGCGCTTGTGAAGCGAGTTCAATTCGTCCGAAGCCACTGAGTCCGTCCCAAATAGGCACAGGGATGGAGACAGAGATGGCAACAGGAGGTGGGATCAACTGACATATCCGAGTGGAGATATGGTTTTTTTTTTTTGCCAAATTGAATCTTAGGAACAAAGATTTAGGTTTCAAGGAAAGTAGGATATTGAAAATCCTGGAAACACACGACTTAGGACCTTTGGCTGCTAGGGGGGTTTTAAAATGTCAAGACAC